>CM055120.1:83030863-83295342 GCA_029206835.1 Rana muscosa
TCCATCTTCACCCAGTCTTCCTTCCGGGTATGTGAGCTTCGACGATATGAATGGTCAAGCCGGCGATGGCGTCAATCGCGTGGATGCGCGCGGGAGTCACTGTTTACGGTGCGGCTCTGAAGGAACAGCACGAATATGACGTTCCTTCAAAGTGCATGCGCCGGTGACGCCATGTGCATTTACAGTAGATATCTCCAAAATGGTGCACGTTTAGGAGATATTTACTGTACCTATAGGTAAGCCTTATTATAGGCTGCCGCGGCCACCCCCTATTCATGCGTCCGGCCCCTTTCAGGACGCCGGGCTCAAGAATTACAGAGGTGGGAATGTTTTTTTTAAGCACCTGATTAGACTCATAGGCTCTAATAGGCTTCAAAATAGGGTGGACTTGGAGCGCAGAGCATTGGGCTCGGAGCCCATCCAGATGTTTTAGAACAGCAAACAAATATTTGCTTCTCTAACACTGAATCGATTCTCTTTGCCAATCAGGAAGCACAGGTCTGATACCCGTTTATCGATTGGCTGAAAGGTCGGGCGATCCTATTGGACGCCTAGGAGATGGGGAGGTGCTGCTGGGGGGGTGTTGTTTGCCGCCCCCCAACAAAAAAACACCACCCACCACTGCTGCCCACTGAATGCGACAAGGAGGATAATTTTCGCTGTGGCTGCTAGATGTGTACACCCCGGCTAGCAGACAGGGATGGCAGTAAGGCTCAAACACATTTTTACCGCCTCCCACCCCCAAGTGTATAAGGGCCCTTAATGTGTTTACTAGGTACCAATTTTCGCTTACTGAATTTTTTCACTTGATTGCTCTAAAAAATGTTCTTAATTGCAGTAACCTAATGCACAAACTCATATGTTACATTATAGACGTTGGGCACTTATTCAACATATAACTAACTAGGCAGGTGCACAACGAGATGGCCAATTTACTCAACTCAAAATGGAGAATTCTCTGGCAGTCAAGGGACCTACTGAATGTGTTTCTAGCCAACATTAAAAATAGAGAATTTTGCTTCTTACTTCTGCAAATTCATGTACTTATACTGTATTTTATAACTGTGACATGTTGATGTCTTTCCTATGTGTTGTAATATAACTTTTGACAGCTACTGTAATAATTACAGCAACTAGTAGCTCTAATGTCATACCTCCCAACATTAGACATTGAGAAAGAAATACAACCTGGAACGAGGACAACATGTGGCTTATGTAGCGTGCCACAGCAAAACATTATAGAGCTACCCCATAAGGGCTGCTGGCTTGAGTCCTTCCTCTCTATATAGTAGCAGCCAGGCATACAAAAATTTCCACCCCTCTGTCTAGGGGTTGCCTTTTTAATGGTTTATTGAGGATTAACCTGGATGGGGATTAGGAAACTGCGGGATACTCCAGAACACTAAACATGGGTGTGAGGAAACTATCCCCTTAACAGTAGCTTCTTAAAGCAGTAGTAAAGTCTGCTTTCTGACTTTTACCTGCAGGTAAACCTATAATAAGACTTACCTGTAGGTAAAATTAATATCTCCTAAAATGTGCACGGTTTAGGAGATATTCACCCTGGATGCAGCCAGTGACGCCACCGTGCATGCACTCTGAAAGTCCGGCATAACATGCCAGACCTTCAGAGCTTCATGCCAGAGCTGAGGGCTCCCGTGTGCATGCGTGGGAGTGACGTCTTTGCAGCTATGGCCACTCACACCGCCGGACCCAGCAAACCTTGAAGAAAGACTGGGGGAAGGTGCCAGCCCTGAACGGTGACAGCACGCCGTTGGAGGACTTCATTCCAAGGTAAGTATTAAATAATGTGCTGGTATGCGATGCATACCAGCACATTATGCAATTGCCTTACAGGTGTTTTTTTTTCAACTGGCGCGGTGTACTACCACTTTAACACAGTCCTCCAAGTGTTAGGACATGAAGTGAGCAGCACTGGTACACCATAAGCAATGTCCCAGGCCAGGCAAGCCTTAAACCGAGTGTGACAGGGGTTAACAACAGCACAGTCACTGAGATTCTTTCTCCCTTAGGTCTGTACTTACAGTGTCCTCAGGGTTTGGGTGTCTCCCTCGGATTTAAGCAGGCAGACTTCTCTGTAGAGCTTCCAGATAAGATCCTCAGTGGCAACCCTCTTATTGGCTCCCTAAAGATTTGTAGAAGGATAGGCCCCCCAGTTAAGCGCAGCAGGGACCTCAATGAGCTAGACATAATCTTCAACAGAATGGCCAGGAATGGCTATCAGCCCTCCTGGCTGGGAACCTCTCCTCTTGGAAAAGGACCCTGTTTGCTGGAACTCCAAACTATTTATGCACTCTCTAACCACCACCTGGGCACAGCTCCCCAGGGATTGTCTGGAGCTGCATAAAAATTAAGGCTGCTAGTTTGACTCTCACACCCACTATGTTCTGAAAAATTTCAAGTGGAGGGAGAAGGGTCACTGGTACTTTTTGACATTGGTGATTGGTGAGTCCATACCTTGTACCCACTACAGGTAAGGATGTTCCCCCCTCAACGAATCACCACTCTCCCTCTTTATACCAGATCTGGCAGCCAATGGATCTTTTACTATACAATATATACTGGATCAGGCAGCCGATTAATCTATTCTTTATTAACCTGAATTCTGCTTTCCCTGGTTTACTGTGAATGCTCAGCCAGGCTTTACTCACCTGGGAAACTGCACTACAGTGTGATGGAGAAGATTAATTTTCATTTTATCTGGTGCACTAATCCATAAAAATGCATCCCCAGTCTGGTATAGGGAGGGTTTTACCTTGACTGACCTAATGCTACAGGAATGTCATCATGAACTGACCAACCCCCTTCAGGAATGTGTTCTATCTTCTTTTCAAGGTAATTCTACTTTTCCAAGGGTTATGACTGGTCATTAATACCAATTATAATAAATATATACCACAGCCAAAACTGGAATAAGTTAGCCTCTCACCAGGGCTGCTAGAAGCACACGTCTGGTTTGATCATTTGCCAAGCCATAAAATGGGTGTGACTCCTTGGCCAAAGGCATCTATAGTTAAGTTTCTTGTTACATTTTTCCAATTATTACATTTATTCTCTTTACTGTATCTGTTATTATCTGTTTGATTTTACCTGCAAATGTTTGTGTGATCTCTCATTGCACATCTCGAAAAAAATAAAAACATAAACGTTCATGTAACCGTGATACAACACAGTGTCCTTAGATTGATTGTGTGAGAGGGAACATATGACAGGTAGGCACCCACTCCTTGCTCCCTAGGCTGCAGGTTTCAGCCAAGGAAGGGTTACGTACTTGTCCACAGACTGCATCCTGCGTCATTGCCTCTCTATGTAAAAACGTCATATTGGGTAGCAGATCATCTTGACCAAAGGAGCAACAAAGAAGCTGAAGTGAAGCTGGGTGCAGGAATGAGCGTTTTAACAAAGTTATCTGTGACAGGATAAAGCCAAGATCCATGGACTCAAGGATTTTTCTAAAATCCTGGGAGAGTCCGTCAGACTTTTGGGAAGTAGGTCTAGTAAATCAACACCAAGTGTGAGATTTCACAAGAACCAGGAGTCCTGATCAAACTCAGAATATGCAATTTTCCTAGAAATCTCCCTTTATAAACACATAATATTTTCAGAATGTAATTATTACAGTATATAGTAAATGTAACAGAATTGTACATTCCTTCTATATGTTGTAAAGAGTGATAATTTGCCGCATGGTGCTCCTTTATTTTCCACTCGTTGCACATGTCATGCAACATCTCCATTTCTCACTTAATTTCTCTGGAAAAGCTGTGATAGCAACTTCCCTTAATTGAAGAAAGATTCCTTGTGTGGCAAATGATCTAGACATTTATACCTTTGCCTCTATGGATTAGGAGCTTATATATTGCCTGAAAAAAAATATGTCCATCCTGTTCAATTTAAAAAAAATAATAATATTGTTCTAGCAGCCAAAAAAAAAATTACTAATTCCCAAAGGCAATTGTATACTACCTGGTTCAACATTTAGCAGCCTTATTTCAGATATTAGTATTTTCTGAATCTACTGAATAAAGCTGGCTATACACTTTTAGTCTTTTTTTTTGTTTCATTCAGCTAAACTCTTCCATTCACACATCCAGAGGTGGAGAAATACCCCATCCTGGGACATTGCATTCTGACGGCAGCACCCTCTGATTGGCTGTAGCCACTAAATGAAAATTTTCCAACATGTTCCTTCTACAGAAGTCTTCTTTCAAGCAAGGACACCCACACACTGATCAAAATTTGGCCTTTCACTACTGGGCCAGCTGAATTGTAGTCATTGTTAGGCCAGCTTTAGCCAGAACCAGTTCTTGGGCAAGACTTATTACATTCTCAAAGTTCTTGCAGTACAGAACCCTTTCTGTATGCAGGGGATAAACCCCTTTTATTCTTTAGCAGCACCACGTGTCCTTGTGTTTTTGATCCAACCTTAAGGTGGATTATCTTTGTACTTAATTTATTATATAGATCATTTATACAAGGTGATCATATCCCTTAATCAGTGGCTTCTCTTGAGGCAGTATAGGTTCAGTTCAGTTTTGGTGAAAAAGGTTGAAGAACATCAATTCAAAACATATTTATCATTAGGTGTTTAGAACACTCTCTGCTCTTTCTCTCTCTCTCTCTCTCTCTCTCGCTATATCGCTTTAGCTGGCTATCCCAGCTTAACTTGCCCAGTGTCCTGCCCAGATATCGCTGTGTCTCCCCCTGACATCTCTCTTTTCCCTCCCCTCTTCCCCATCCTCTGATTCCCTAGTACCAATCAGGGTCAAGTGGGGGGGTGGGCTGCTCTCTTGTTTCTCACACGATAAATCGATGCTGGTTATTAACTTCACTCCCACATGATGGGGTCAGGGTTGTTGCCTGGCACTTTCCAACCTTTTTTGAACTTTTCCCTTGTCCCACTCAATTGTCCCTCGTAAACAAGGCAATCAATTCGACAACACAGTAATGTTAAAACAAATATCTTAAATAGTAAAATTATATGAGAAGTTGAAATGAAACATCTGCCAGAAGCCCTCATCCCGTTCTTTCCCTCTTAAGTCAGACTTAATTGCTCCATATCCCGACACCCACACACTTTATTATTTTTAAATATTAAAACAAATGTTATAGTAAAAAATTAGTAAAATTCCCCCTTATAAATCTGGCACTGGCCCACACTCCCCTAAATACTTACTTGAGTCCTATCTCCATCCAGCTCTGTTTCCATCTGCAGCGGCGCTGGTTCCTTTCCTCACAGGACACAGAGGCAGCAGCGGGATCAATTCCCTCATGCTGTCATCAATCAAATGCTGTGAGATGGGTCCAAGCCACGCTGTGTGTGTCTAAGGATTCACACAGCTCGGCTCAGGAGTGAGCCACATGTCTACCCCCACAGCAAGCAGTTTGCTATATTGGCAGACACAGAGGAGGAGGAGCAGACAGTGCCAATGGGGGACCCCAGCAGAGGACGTTCGAGGGGTCTGTGCAAAACCATTGCACAGAGCAGATAAGTAATATATATATATTTTAGAAAAAAAAATCAAGGCTTCACAACCACTTTAATGTGTTAAATATACCATTGTTTTATCTGTTCAAAAAGTGCAAAAAGAATACTTGGTCTTGGAGCTGAATAATCTAGAGAATCCAAAAGGAACCTGAAAAAAGTAATACAACCACCATATCTAAAGACTAGTAAGCTGCAATATATTTATAAATAAAATTTAGTATACAAAAAAATTGACCGAAAAACCATTAACAAATCCCTTTAACTGGTGTGCATCTGCTTGCTACATATACTACTTGCATTTACAGCCTAACATATCTGCAAGGAGTTACTGTGTTTATAGTTTATGTTAGCTGGTATTTATTCCCATATATTTTGTATCAGAGTTACATATGCCTCAGTCAGCTGTAAAGTGGTTAGCCCTGTCCATGGTGCTGAACAGACAACTTTATCTATTATAAAGCTTCATGCTTCTAAGCATCCCTCCACAGCACAATCGTGCAAAGCATCAATGAAGAGGTTAAAAGATAATGTCTATGTCTAGCAAAATCCTTGCTGTCTAGTGAAATATACTTTTGATGCCTAGGAAAAAGATGCCCAGTCGCTGAACTGAGAGCATATTTCCACCGTGAAAACACCTCCACATTTATCATTCTGACAGTCTAGTGTGCCCTGTATTCCTGGAATGGAATGCCCCTTGGCAGTCTTCTCACTGGGAATGTCAGGTGCATCAGCAGAGACCGGAGGTGCCACGGATTAATCTGGCACACTAGCATGCCCACAGCAATAAAACCCATCAACTTAGAGCCTGTCATTTGTCATTCACTGCTCTACCTTCTTTATTATCACAACTGGTGATAACTACAAAATGTCAGCGAGAAATACTTCTCCTGCAGACGGGAAGATAATAGCCTGTTTAGAAAAACATTTTAACAAGAATTTGCATGCTCCAAAATAATGATTGATAACAGTTTACAAAATAACATAGATTACGGTACTTATTTCTATTTACTCATTTGGTAGATGCAGGAACAATATGGAGAGATAAGACTATGAAGAAAAATGCATAGAACAAAAACCTAATGCCAAAACTCATGAAATGACGAGAGCACAATAAATTGTAATGAAATGAAATGGCAGCGATAGCTTACTGCATTTTATACATCAATACTGCTCAGTGTCGGGTAATAATAAACATAATTCTGGCCTAATGGAAAAGCAGGAACCCCTTTTACTTGCTGTCCTTGCAACTGAAAGCCTAAGAAATAACCCAGAGGATCATCACGTTGCAAAATAGCACTGCTGACAAAGAACAGATAAAGGTGAAGTTTGGACTTTTATCCTTAGGCAAGGCAAGCAGGTCCCAGTCTTGTTTGGGGATGATGCAGAGACTGCAGTCATGTCATAACCTACCTTACATTAGAAAACAGTATGCCCCAAGTCTGACTTGCAGCCAAAGTTGGATTTACCTTTAGACACAGTAGGTTTGTATCTATACTTCAAAGATAGACAGAAGGCTATTTAGAAATGGAAAATCAGTTATTCAGGTTCCTTCTATTTAAATCCAATGTCAAACGTTTTCATACAATGGGGGTTATTACACTACAAGTGCAAAGTGCACTTGAAATTGCACTGAAAGTGCACTTAGAAGTGCATTTGCTATAGATCTGAGGGGTAGATCTGAAATGAGGGGAAGCTCTGCTGATTTTATCATTCAATCATGTGTAAGCTAAAATGCTGATTTTTATTTTCCTTGCATGTCCCCCTCAGATCTACAGCGACTGCACTTCCAAGTACACTTTCAGTGCAATTTCTAGTGCACTTTGCACTTGTAGTTTGCACTAATAGTGCAAAGTGGATTTGCCTTTCGTAAATAACCCCCAATGTCACAAAATGTTATGTTAGGGGAATGTAAGAGGGCCTCTAGCGACAGGAGAATGGAAAATACCAGTCCTCCTGGCTATGCTAACCCTTAAAAGAGAAGTTTGGGATTTTTTTCTTACCTAGGTGGATGCAAAATGTATCCAATATTGCATCTGCCCCCTGCCAGCTCTGAGGCTGAGAACTAAGCAAGAGAATGGAAAACCCCAGTCTCACGCCAAGGGGCCTCCTACAGAATTGTGGAACATGAGTAAATTGAGTTACTGATCCTTCTAACCAGCTAGGGGACTTGTTACCATCTTTCCACCTCACCAGGTCCTGCATAGCTACATGG
Source organism: Rana muscosa (assembly GCA_029206835.1). Classification (NCBI taxonomy): domain Eukaryota; kingdom Metazoa; phylum Chordata; class Amphibia; order Anura; family Ranidae; genus Rana; species Rana muscosa. The sequence continues at coordinate 83,038,585 of CM055120.1, forward strand.
CCCAAACTATATTACAAGTCCTCCTGGCTATGCTAACCCTTAAAAGAGAAGTACTGGATTTTTTTCTCACCTAGGTGGTTTCAGCATTGATCCGATGCTGCATCTGTCCCGCGCCGCCTCTAAGGCTGAGAACTGAGTAATTAAATACTTCTGATTGCTCAGTTCTCCCCTCTGAATGCGGTGACTGCCAACTTATTACTAACAATGGGACAACTAGCTTAACAGATACTCCAAAATTTAGATACTCCAAAGTTAGGTTTTACACTTATTGCCTGTAGGCCACCGCCATGAGGAGAAGGAGCTAGTGGGCCTCCCAGGACATCAACAAGAGGTCCATGAGAGAAAGCCCCAGAGCATAGGAGAAAGAGAAGAAGACTGAAAAAAAAACTTGAGAGAGAGGACAGGAAGACAGGGCAAATAAAAAAAAGGAGGAAAGTGGAGGGTGGGGTAAGGAGAGAAAGTTAGGATTTCATAGGTTCGCCATCAAAACTCTGTATTCTGGAGATCCAGTAAAGTCCTGCCAGTAAAACTATTGCCCCGTACACACGACCGGTTTTCCCGACTAAAAAACTGCCATTTTTTAGATTGGTCGGGAAAACCGGTCGTGTGTATGCTCCATAGCAGTTTTCCCGACGAGAAAACTGCCCGCAAAAAATTTAGAACCTGCTCTATTTTTTCCCGTTGTGTTTCCCGTCAGTCTTTTTCTCGTTGCGAAAACCGGTCGTTTGTATGATTTTCCGAGGGGAAAAAGAACACGCATGCTCAGAATCACGTATGAGACGAGAACGCTCGTTCTGGTAAAACTAGCATTCGTAATGGAGATAGCACATTCGTCACGCTGTAACGGACAGAAAAACATGAGGCTGAAAAGTGCGAATCGTCTCTCACCAAACTTTTACTAACACGATATCAGCAAAAGCAAGCCCAAAGGGTGGCGCCATTTGAATTGCCGTTTATAGTGCCGTCGTACGCGTTGGACGTCACCGCGCTTTGGTCGAGCGTTTTTTTTAATGAACGTGTGTATGCAAGGCAGACTTGAGAGGAATCACGTTGGGAAAAACATCGGTTTTTGGCATGTCAGGAAAACCGGTCGTGTGTATAAGTCTTACAAAATTGGTCCTCCCTGTGATTGAAGGAAGCCATCACCTCTTCCATAATGCTGATCTCTTTAACTTTGGAAAGCCAGACTCTGATAGGAGGGGAATTGGTTTGCCTCCAGTAAAGGGGAATGCAGGATTTGGCCACATTCAAAAGATGTAAAAGAGTGACCGTTTGTACCTCATGTTTTAATGTTTATGAAAAATAAATCTTTTGTATATACCTTTGAATTGGTTGCCAATCGCATTGGCATTGGCATTGGTTGCCAATCGCATTGCACATTATTGCACAAAATACTGCAAATTTTATTTACATGTATGCAGTAACACGCCATTGCAGTATGAATTCAGCTTAAATGTTAATTTAATATTTTCTTAACTGTCTCCGCTATCTCATTCTAGCAACGAACACCTTACACCATCAAAATTGTGTCTGCTACAACATATTCTCTATACGGCACAGCAGTATTAATTTCCTCTTCCCAAACAGAAACAATGATTTCCTGCTGGTTCATTAAGCCTGCTGGAGAAAATAATAAAACCTGCTTGTCAATATATGATTTATTTTAAAAAAACAATCCTGTGGAATGTTCAGGTACAGCAAGCTCTGTTCCATAACGTTGGCATAATACCGACCAAAAGAAATGCCCTTCAATTTCAACCAAGGGGAAAAACTTGCGTTCTCACAACTGTATTCCCATATTTAATCCTGACAAAGGCACAAAAACCCTTATGAAGTATCATCCAAAGTATTCCTACTGGAAAAAATTTTTTTCCTGATACTGAGAGGTAAATAGATACCTCTCTGTATTAACATACAGTGATGGCCAAAAATATTGGCACCCCTGCATTTCTGTCAGATAATGCACCACTTTGCCCAGAAAATTGTTTCAATTACAAACGCTTATGCCTCGTACACACGACCTGGTTTTCCTGACATACCAAAAACCAACGTTTTTCCCGACGTGATTCCTCTCAAGCCTGCCTTGCATACACACATTCAGGCAAAAAAACGCTTGACTAAAGCGCGGTGGCGTACAACACGTACGACGGCACTATAAAGGGGAAGTTCCATTCAAATGGCGCCACCCTTTGGGCTACTTTTGCTGATCCTTGTGTTAGTAAATGTTTGGTGAGAGCCGATTTGCACTTTTCAGTCCATTACAGCGTGATGAATGTGCTATCTCCATTACGAACGCTAGTTTTACCAGAACGAGCGCTCCTGTCTCATACTTGATTCTGAGCATGCGTGTTTTTTTCCCCCTCGGAAAAGCATACACACGAACGGTTTTCGCGACGAGAAAAAAACTGACGGGAAACACAACGAGAAAAAAAAGGAGCAGGTTCCAATTTTTTTCCGGGCAGTTTTCTCGTCGGGAAAACTGCTATGGAGCATACACACGACCGTTTTTTCCGATCAAAAATGACAGTTTTCTCGTCTGGAAAACCGGTCGTGTGTACGAGACATAAGGCATTCTCATGTTTATTTATTTTGTTTGTATTGGTTTGACACAAAAAAGTGGAGAAACAAAAAGCCAAATCTGACACATCCCATGTAAAACTCCAAAAATAGAAATAATTGCATTCCATGTTTGTGATGCTCCTGTAATTTGTAATTAAACTCACCTTCATCAATTACCAGGTGGTCAATATAGAAATCACACCAGCAAGATCTCAAGATTACAAGTCCATCACCAGAGATCCTAATGTGTCCACTGTGCACAACATTGTCAAGAAGTTTACAGCTCATGGCATTGTAGCTAATCTCCCTGGATGTGGACGAAAGAGAAAAATTGATCAAAGAGTTTGCCAAAACTTGCCTGAGGAAGCCAAAATCCTTTTGGGAGCATGTGCTGTGGACAGACGAAACAAAATTACAGTTTTTTGGTAAAGCCCATCATTCTACTGTTTTCAGAAAAAGAAAAAAAAATTGAGGCCTTTAAAGAAAAGAATACAGTCCCTACAAACATGGTGGAGGTTCACTGATGTTTTGGGGTTGCTTTGCTGCTTCAGGCACTGGAAGTCTTAACCGTGTGTATGGCATTGGCATTATGAAATCTGAAGACTACCAAAGAATTCAGGGGTGCAATGTAGGGCCCAGTGTCAGAAACTTGAGTCTCCTTCAGAGGTCATGGGTCTTACAGCAGAACAGAAAAGGAGAAGATGGTGCAAGAACCAACTGAGTAATATGTCCGTAACAGCAACAATAGATGCAATATAATAGTGAAACTAAAAGTCCCAGCAGTAGATAAAAGGGGGTAAGTTTGTTACACCAGCGGCAGCTCCCTTGGGAGTTGAAGGAGACTGGGAAAACAAGTAAAAACGAGACAAGGTGCGCCAGACTAAGTGTAGTGTATGGTTAACCATTTATTTCAAGAAAATAAGCCAAATGGCTACTCACAGTATGTAAGTAATAATTAGGCAAGTAGGTAATGTAAGGTCCAAAGTCACTGTGAACAATGACCTAAAGCACACATCAAAAAGCACCCAGAAATGGTTTAAGACAAAGCACTGGAGAGTACTGAACTGGCCAGCAATGGGAAACAGCAGTTGGGAAAAAAAAAAAAGGAACCCTTCCAATCTATGGCCCCTTTCACACTGGGGCGGGAGGTAAAGCTCCGCTATTTTTAGCTCCACTTTACCGTCGGAATTCGGCCGCTAGCGGTGCGGTTTTAACCCCCGCTAGCGTCCGAAAAAGGGTTAATACCGCCGGCAATGCGCCTCTGCAGAGGCGCATTGCCGGCGTTATAGCCGCAGTTTCCCATTGCTTTCAATGGGAAGGAGCGGTGGAGGAGTGGTAAACACACCGCTCCTCTCACCGCTCCAAAGATGCTGCTAGCAGGACTTTTGGAGCGGTCCTGCTAGCGCACCGCTCCAGTGTGAAAGCCCTCGGGCTTTCACACTGGAGAAACAACAGCCGCTGTTTAGGGTCGGTTTTTCAGGCGCTATTTTTAGAGCAATAGCGCCTGCAAACTGCCCCAGTGGGAAAGGGGTCTTAGAGACCTGGAGCAGTTGGTGAAAGAAGAGTGGTCCACAATTCCAGTAGAGAGTTGTAAGAAACACATTACAGGTTACAGGAAGTGATTAATTTCAGTTATTTTTCCCAAGGGGTGTGCTACCAAATATTAAATTGAAGGTGCTAATAATTTTGTCTAATCCATTTCCATAGGCAGTGGTTCATGTTTTTTATCTCCAGGCGCCCCCTTCTGTGGTGACCTATAACTGAACATCTTTCCACACTCAATTTTTTTTTAGGTTCCATTCACATTTGCCATTTTGGGATCTCAGGCAGAATTGCTGCTATTCTGCCTGCAATCTCAAATCACACTGCAATTGAAAAAAAACATGTTACATGTTACACCCGTATTTAGGGTGTAACATGTTACTAAATAGCACCTGCCCACACCCCTGATCCCTTATTGTGAAAGTGGGCAAGAGATCTTCTCCCCACACCCCCTGTCACAATTCAAAAACAGCGCGGCCATGCGGGGCTCCACCCACATGGCTGCATCAGTCAAGCACAGTTTCCTGAGGATGAGTGAACTACAAGTACCATCTACCATTGCAGATGGCATGCAGTTCTCAATGAACTCCAAGTGCGCTGGTGAGCTCTCTCATAGTTCATTAATTCTTCCTGGACTTCAGAAAATGTCTGCCCATACGTGAGATATGGGCAGACAGTTAACTGAGAGTCTTTAGGATCCTGGTTTTGCACCCATGATCTGCCGATCGTGGGTGCAATGCTTTTTCAGCACATGTGTCAAACACAAGGCCCTCCAGGCCATGTCATGGCCTTGTCACCCAAATTTCTTTAAGTTAGAGTGTGGCGAAATGGAGTCAGCCCTCTGCTCACCACTTGCCACTGTCACTTGTAAACAAAGAAGCTTTTTTTGTGTTTACAAGGACAGCTTTCCTCTCTGCCGCTCTCACAGATCCCTGCCTGCCCTGCACTCACGGCGGGGACAAGGGAGATGCAAGTTCAGTGTGGAATGGGGCATCACGTGGTAAGCTGCACTGTGATCCCCATCTGTGCCCGGGTACACAGTTGCCAGCCAATGATCTCGCTGCAAGTAATAGAGAGAGAGACAAAGCCACTTGCACTGCTGGAAGGTACTAGAGCCAGGCTGGGTAGGTGAGATGAGAGGAAGCTTTTGGGGATGGAGGGAGGGATGAGGGCTGTGGAGGGAGATGTGTGCAGAGTTGGGGGATGGGGGAGAGTGGTGCAGAGGTCAGAGCTGAAGAGGGATGGAAGTGAGATATGGATAGCCTGTGAAATAGAGTTGAACCTTGTACACCAGTGGTCTCCAAACTTTTCAATTAAAGGGCCTGTTTTCTATCCTTTAGACTTTAAGGGGGCCGGATTGTGGCCATTGGGGGCAGAAAATGCCCTCGGCCCAACATCAGTAAGGGTAAACATGGTCTCAATGTTAGTGATCAATAGGAGGAGGAGGAGTGCTCCATCACTGGTATCAGTGGAAAAAATAATGCCCCATTGTTGGTGTCAGTGGAAGAAATAGTACCTCATATCATATGGAAGAATAGTGCCCCAAGGGCTGTATAAAGGCTGGCAAAGGGCCGCATCCGGCCCTCGGGCCGCAGTTTGGAGACCCCTGTTGTACACTCATAAACTCTGCACATTATGCATAGCACACCCCCAAACCCTGTGCATAGGGTTTCTCTGACATTGCACAGTGTGCCCCTGAACCCTGAATTCTGTACATAGCACACTCCTGAACCCTGCACTCTGTAGATAGCACATCCCTGAACCCTGCACTCTGTACACAGCAAACCCATGTACCTTGCCCTCTGTGCATAGCACATCCCTGAACCTTGTCCTCTGTACATAGCACATCCTTGAATCCTGCATTATGTACATAGCGCACCCCTGAACCTTGCCCTCTGTACACAGCACACAGCTGAACCCTGCACTCTGAACATAGCACATCCCTGAACCCTGCAGTATGTACATAGAGCACCCCTGAACCTTGCCCTCTGTACATACCACACCCCTGAACCCTGCACTCTGTACATAGCACATCCCTGAACCCTGCACTCTGTACATAGCACACTTCTGAACCCTGCACCCTGTATATAGCACATCCCTGAACCCTGCACTCTGTACATAGCACACTTCTGAACCTTGCCCTCTGTACATAGCACATCCCTGAATCCTACCCTGCACTCTGTACATAGCACATACTTGAACCCTGCAGTATGTACATAGCACATCCCTGAACCCTGCACTCTGTTCATAGCACACTTCTGAACCCTGCACTCTGTACATAGTACATCCCTTAACCCTGCACTCTGTACATAGCACATCTCTGAACCCTGCTGTCACGTACCTGGTGGAGATCGAGCAGTAGAGGGGGCTTCTCTTGCACCTCCTGTCCAACACCCCTGGTAGAGATGACAGGGAGTGAAGGACACAGAGTAGCACGAGGGCCAATGTAGTAGATGGCTCCGGGTGGGCCTTGGCAGAGACCTGATGGCTGGAAAACACTGGGCATGTACTGAAGACAGGAACTCTGTGTTGCTGGAACAGCAGGCGGAGGCGTAGCCGGAACGGAAGCCAGGGGGTCATCAACAGCCAAGCAGAGCAGGTACCGAGACGTGATGCAGAGACTAAGTCAGGAAACAGGCCGGGTCTGGTACACAGTCGGGCAGCGAGGTACAGGAACATAAGGCAGGAGCAGAGTCAACACAAGCTGAGGTCACAGGTAGGCAGATGGAGATCCAAGACAGGTACAGGGTAAGCCGGGTCAGACACAAGGAACAGGAACAGATCTGGTAACAGGAAACAAGCTAAAAGACCACTTAGCAAAGTGTGCATGTCATTGCTTGGTTTAAATAGGCGCACTGGCACCAATGCGCACATCGGCTCACACCCGTGTGCGCTCACGCATGCGCCAGTGCATGCCCTTTCTTGTGCACATCCTGGTATGCCCCATGCCTGTGCGCCAATGCGCGCTTGTTACCCAGGTTTCTCTTACACCTGCACTCTGTACATAGCACATCCCTGAACCCTGCACTCTGTACATAGCACACTTCTGAAACCTGCACTCTGTACATAGCACATCCCTGAACCCTGCACTCTGTACATAGCACACTTCTGAACCCTGCACTCTGTATATAGCACATCCCTGAACCCTGCACTCTGTACATAGCACACTTCTGAACCTTGCCCTCTGTACATAGCACATCCCTGAATCCTACCCTGCACTCTGTACATAGCACATACCTGAACCCTGCAGTATGTACATAGCACATCCTTGAACCCTGCACTCTGTACATAGCATATACCTGAACCCTGCAGTATGTACATAGCACATCCTTGAACCCTGCACTCTGTACATAGCACATACCTGAACCCTGCAGTATGTACATAGCACATCCCTGAACCCTACACTCTGTTCATAGCACACTTCTGAACCCTGTAACGCACCCCTCAACTCTGCAATTTGTCCACACCCACTGTTAAATGCGGTTCAGCTTTTGAAAAAAAGCTCTTAAAGGGGTGTTCCGGCCGAAATGACACTTTTTAAATAAAAATACCCCTATAATACACAAGCTTAATGTATTCTAGTAAAGTTAGTCTGTAAACTGAGGTCCGTTTTGTTAGGTTATTACAGCATTTAGAACATTTATAAACTAGAAATAGGCTGTGGCCATCTTAAGTGTGGGCATCTGAAGCCAGACTGCATGTCTTCCTGGATTTCAGAATTGCAAATCTCGCACATGCTCAGTGCTGCACAAGCAGTGTAATAGGTTTCAAGTTAGGTTTTCATAGCAACGGCAGTGTCAGCGGAAGTTTTCCTTATCTATGCAAACCTCTCCTCCTCTCCTCCCCTCCTCCCTCCAGGAACCAGTAAATATACTGCATGTAGAATAAATATTATTCAAGAAATATATATATCTTTTGTTATATATTTATCTTGTTCTGTGTGTCTGTGTGTATATATACACACACAGACACATATACACTCAGCGGCTACTTTTTTTCTGTGCAGCTTTTAAAAAAAAAAATAATCTCAGCAACAAAATGAGGGATGAGGGACGAGAAGGTCGAAGGTGAGGGATGAGGGACGAGAAGATCGAAGGTGAGGGATGAGGGACGAGAAGGTCGAAGGTGAGGGATGAGGGACGAGAAGGTCGAAGGTGAGGGATGAGGGACGAGAAGGTCAAAGGTGAGGGATGAGGGATGAGAAGGTCAAAGGTGAGGGATGAGGGACGAGAAGGTCGAAGGTGAGGGATGAGGGACAAGAAGGTCGAAGGTGAGGGACGAGGGACGAGAAGGTCGAAGGTGAGGGACGAGAAGGTCGAAGGTGAGGGATGAGGGACGAGAAAGTCGAAGGTGAGGGATGAGGGACGAGAAGGTTGAAGGTGAGGGATGAGGGACGAGAAGGTCGAAGGTGAGGGATGAGGGACGAGAAGGTCGAAGGTGAGGGATGAGGGAGGAGAAGGTCGAAGGTGAGGGACGAGAAGGTCGAAGGTGAGGGATGAGGGACGAGGGACGAGAAGGCCGAAGGTGAGGGATGAGGGACGAGAAGGTCGAAGGTGAAGGATGAGGGACGAGAAGGTCGAAGATGAGGGACGAGAAGGTCGAAGGTGAGGGATGAGGGACGAGAGGTCGAAGGTGAGGGATGAGAGACGAGAAGGTCGAAGGTGAGGGATGAGGGACGAGAAGGTCGAAGGTGAGGGATGAGAAGGTCTTATAATATAACTGTGCAGGGAGAGAGAGAGGAGCTTTCAGAAGTCAGAAGTCATCGGCGATGTGTGGGTGGGCGGGACAGAGCAGCTATCAAACGCCAGCCAATAGGATGGGGTCAGGGTGGGCCGCTACGTGTATGCGGCTCCGTCCCTTTTCTTAAGAAGCCAAATAATTGGCTGGTGTGCGATAGCTGCTCTGTCCCGCCCACCCACACATTGCTGATGACTTCTGAAAGCTCCTCTCTCTCTCCCTGCACACAGTTATATTATAAGACTGAGCATATATTGGAGCTGGAAGCTGGTGTTTTGTGTGACACTGTCTTATTTTCAGAGCTTTTTTTTCCTCAGAGAATAGGCGCAGGAACCCACCCTCCCCAGTCAACTCCCCCAACCCCACCCCCTTTCCGACCCAAACCCCACCCCCAATCTCGCCATTCATTGAGAAAGAGAAGTAAAGTCATGCCAAATAAAGGGTCAGAACTGAGTTTCACACACAATTCAAGGTTCAGGAAGGTGTAACACACAGAGTACTGGACTCAGGAGTACATAACACACAGCAGTAAATATTGTGCAGTGCTGAGGAGTGTGCATCACACATTGTGCAGAAAAAAATTAGCATTTCCATCCTCAACTCACCTTCGCTCCTCCCCTTCCACAGCTCACTCACTAACAACATGTCACCTCTGCACCCCCCACCCACAGACTGTCTCACCTCTGCACCCCCCATCCACAGACTGTCTCACCTCTGCTCTGCACCCCCCATCCACAGACTATCTCACCTCTGCATCCCCCATCCACAGACTATCTCACCTCTGCACCCCCCATCCACAGACTATCTCACCTCTGCACCCCCCATCCGCAGACTATCTCACCTCTGCACATCCCCGCTGCAGACTATCTCACCTCTGCACATCCCCTCCGCAGACCATCTCACCTCTGCACATCCCCTCCGCAGACCATCTCACCTCTGCACATCCCCTCCGCAGACTATCTCACCTCTGCACATCCCCTCCGCAGACTATCTCACCTCTGCACATCCCCTCCGCAGACTATCTCACCTCTGCTCAACCCATCCACAGATTATCGCTTTGCCCCTCCACATGTCACCTCTGCACCCTTATCTACAGCTCCCCTTAATCCATATCTCCCCCACAGCTCTCATTGTGCCCAATCTAAATACACCCCCCCCCATCTTCATCATCCCCAGCTCTGACCACTGCAGAACAACCTCAGTGTCTCAACAGCCGTCTCAAGTTTCGCTCTGGCTGAAAAAAAGCCCTGCTTATATTATAACTGTGTGCAGGGAGAGAGAGAGAGAGAGAGGAGCTTTCAGAAGTCATCAGCGATGGGTGGGCGGGACAGAGCAGCTATCGCACACCAGCCAATTATTTGGCTTCTTGAGAAAAGGAGCGGAGCCGCATACACATAGTGGCCCCCCCTGACCCCATCCTATTGGCTGGCGTTCGATAGCTGCTCTGTCCCGCCCACCCACACATCTCCGATGACTTCTGAAAGCTCCTCTCTCTCTTCCTGCACAATTATATTATAAGACTGAGCATGCTGGAAGCTGGTGTTTTGTGTGACACTGTCTTGTATTATAACTGTGTGCAGGGAGAGAGAGAGGAGCTTTCAGAAGTCATCAGCTATGTGTGGGTGGGCGGGACAGAGCAGCTATTGCACACCAGACAATTATTTGGCTTCTTTAGAAAAGGGGCGGAGCCGCATACACGTAGCGGCCCGCCCTGACCCCATCCTATTGGCTGGCGTGCGATAGCTTCTCTGTCCCACCCACCCACACATCGCTGATGACTTCTGAAACCTCCTCTCTCTCTCCCTGCACACAGTTATAATATGACAGTGTCACACAAAACACGCGAGATTTCGGTAGGAGGCGATTCACAAGGAGTCATGGGATACATGACGCTGATATCCCACGAACCCTTGCGAATTGCCTTGTGACATAATAGCCTAGGCTATTAAGACCAGGAAGTTAGGCTGAAAAACGGAAAAAAAAGGTATTTACAATCCAAAAAAAATAATAATATTGCCCATTGTGAAAACTATGTGCTAAGGGCATGCAGCACAGACAAACATAAAAAAATGGGTGGAACTCCACTTTAATAAATTTATATAGTCTTACAGATACAACTGGCCCTTTCAGGGCAACCATAATGCTGATGTAGCCCTCAATGAAATTGAGTTCGACAACCCTGCTTTACAGGCTACAGAGTAAAAAAAATAATAAATGCACATTTTTACTTGCAAAAGATTTGAATTTATTATAATTTTTTTTACAAAAAGCGAACTTAGCCTTTAAATGCCCTTTCACGAGAGTGAATGTTTTACGTCATTTTTTCTGCATTGAATTGAACTGCATGAGGTTATTATTGTTCAGTAGTACGCCAACTAGTGATGATTTTGGGCCACCACAACTTGTTTCCTGTGAAATTGTGGTTTCTTCCTCTGTCCTCGCCTCCATTAATGCTTTGTATTGGAACATGATTACATTTCTCTTCTTTTTGTGTCTACACTTTTACAAATGATCCTGCTCACTCAGATTAGCATTGCATGCCAAACCGAACTTCAAGTAGATTTAAAAGTGGCAAATAAATGCAGCTAGGTATCCACTCCAGTATTAAATTGTTAAATGGATTTTCTTAATACAATAGGGTAAGTAAATGAATTTCAATTTGGTTTCAGCTTCTTGTGAAATCCTATGCAGCAGCACTTAGTCTGGGAGTGGGAGCTGCAGGACTGGGAGCCAATCAGGTGTTGCTGCGTACAAATGCACCGACAAGGAACATGCTGATAGGAGGAGAGAGCAGAAAAAACACTGAGATAACCATGCCACTACTGCTACTCCATCGCTGTCAAATCAAAAGACTGGGGATGTAGAGAGGACACTATCTTGTATCCCTTCTATAGTAAATACTTGTAATAGAGGAAGTTGTGTCATCTGCCTGGCTGTTCTGTGTGAAGGAGTTGTGTAAACTGTAACCCAGGCACACCCTGTGCGCATGCCTATGTTGGCAGGTAAACATCTGTCTGTTTACTAGACTTGTGCACAACGGAAAAATTTGTTTAGTTTCGGTTCGTTTTTTGTGCACAACGGAAAAATTTGTTTAGTTTCGGTTCGTTTCTTTTCAGTCCTGTTGATTCGTAATCATTCGTAATTTTGCTAGACGGGATTTTTCGTGTTCGGACTAATTCGTATTTTCGCAAGCGTCATTTTTCGTTGAATTTTTAGTTGATTTATAATTCGTACTTTCGGTAGGGTACGTTGTTTTTCTTTGATTCTGGACAACACTCCTACTTTCGTAACTTTTTTTGGGTTCGTTGATTCGGAATTTTCCGTGTCTCTCTCACAACGACGCTGCCTATTATGCCTAATGTGCTTCCAATGGATTTGTACTTTTCCAAATACATAGCGGTTATTTGTAACGATTCAAAATCTTGTATTTTACTTTCGTTTTTTACATGCGGCTATAGCCTCCGCCCCTGTACACCATTTTGAGAGGGTTCAGCACGGTGAGGGAGAAGCAGAGAGCAGAGCAGAGTGTTATTGTGCTTTGAATGGATTCGAAATCTCGTATTTTACTTTCGTTTTTTCATGCGGCTATAGCCTCCGCCCCTGTACACCATTTTGAGAGGGAGTTCAGCATGGTGAGGGATAAGCAGAGAGCAGAGTGAGTGTTATTGTGCTTCAAATGGATTCGTACATTCGTAACTTTTTTCATAACGAATTATGCCGAAGACATTCGGGCATTCGCTATTTTGCGGTATAATTTATTTTGGATTCGGTTTTATTCGTAATTGCTTTGTTCGGAAATTCGAATGCTTCCGAATGTCCGAAAGTTGCTAAATTCGGACGAATTTCGATTCGTTACGAAACTAATTGCACAAGCCTACTGTTTACCTCTTTGCCTTGAACTCAGCTTTAAAATTGTCATCTTAGCAAGACACCAGATCCTGCTCTATTATTGAGTCCCCTATATGCCCAATATATCAATGCTCTAAGGTCAGCTTGTTACACATATTTGACAAGCACTGTATTCCACTATATAGCTTTCTGTCAACTGCAGACATGAAAATAGTAGTACAATCTCAAGTATTTCTAGGAATTTACCAGCCAGAGCTGTGATTCTTTGAGCTGAAGTAACACTATTTTTAGTGTGTAATTATCTCACTTTTTCTTGTGTTGGCATGGGAACATTTTCCTTCTTCTTACGACCAGTGAAGCCTAAAGTGACAGTAAACTCTGGTTTAAAAAAAAGTATTTCCAAGTGTGTATTCTTAACTCCTCCTCTACTGCCTTTTTGTGGATGTTGTGATCCGACTTCCTGTTAGAGGAGGGCTACATTCGTTCTCCATGGTCCCACTGTATGTAGGAACGTAACCACCATCTCTTGCTCACTCCCAGGATAGACTAGGGACTAAGGTCTATGGGATTTGTAGCGTGAATAGACCTCACATGACAGCAACTAACATGCAGGGCTCATTCCAAACAAATGGAAGTGAGAGATGTTTGGTTGTTCACCGAAGACATTACACGAAAAACACAGTAAGGAACGACTTGATGAAAAATAGATTCCAGGGCCATTAAGTAATGTATGTGTATGGGTTCTTTTTGACGAATGAAAGGAAAGGGGAAGAGGTTTCTAGGAACCCCCCTTTCCTCATGGGATTACGACAGGAGACAGTTTCAAGGCTCCCCCTTGTCTGCCTGAGGCACACAGGGGCCTTGTTTAAGTTTAGTGACCTGAGTTGAGGTCACATGGCCTATAGGTGTTAGGCCATGTGAGTCTTGCCACGGTTTATACAGGCATGCAGGGAGCCGGGCTAGGGATGGCTGATTTGAGGTAAGGTCACATAGCAGACTAGGGCTAGGCCATATGAACCTTACCTCAGAATTTTCTAGAAACCCCTGAGCCTGCCTATAAAAAGGGGATTCCGTGAAGGGGAGCTCATTCGCCTCAGAAGGCAATGCCGTGGTGTTCCCCACCCTCCCACCCAAAAAAATTATAATATTTTTTTTCTTTTTGTCACATCCAATATTGTGTGGTGGTGTCACATTGAAGTCAAGGGGGACATTTTGAATATTATGAAAGTGGACCCGAGTTTTAATGACTGGGTCTGGAAAGTGTTTAAGTGAAATTGAGTTTATTCGGGAAGGTTAACGTTTTTAATTATTTATGTTTCAGCTTGAGCGTAGTGGCTAAGATGTTTTTGAGTGTGTAAATTCTTGCAATGTTATTTATTTATTCAAAATATATTATCTTTTAACCCCTTGCTTACTGTGCACATAAACCCCCTTCCTGCCCAGGCGAAATTTCAGCTTTCGGCACTGCGTCGCTTTGAATGACAATTGCGCGGCCGTGCGACGTGGCTTGCAAACAAAATTGACGTCCTTTTTCCCCACAAATAGAGCTTTCTTTTGGTGGTATTTGATCACCTCTGCGGTTTAAATTTTTTGCGCTATAAACCAAAAAAGAGCGACAATTTAAAAAGAAAACACAATATTTTTGGATTTTTGCTATAATAAATATCCCAATTTTTTTTTTTTAAAACTATTTTTTCCTCAGTTTAGGCCGATACGTATTCTTCTACATATTTTTGGTTAAAAAAAATCCCAATAAGCGTATAGTGATTGGTTTGCGCAAAAGTTATAGCGCCTACAAAATAGGGGATAGAATTCTGACATTTTTTTTTATTATTTTTTTTTTTTACTAGTAATGGCGGCGATCTGCGTTTTTTGTCAGGACTGCGATATTGCGTCGGACACATCGGACACTTTTGACACATTTTTGGGACCATTCACATTTATACAGCGATTAGTGCTATAAAACTGCACTGATTACTGTATAAATGTGACTGGCAGGGAAGGGGTTAGCACTAGGGGGCGAGGAAGGGGTTAAATGTGTTCCCTATGAGTGATTGCTACTGTGGGGGGAGGGGACTGACTGGGGGAGGAGACTGATCTGTGTCCCTATGTACAAGGGACACAGCATCTGTCTCCTCTCTCTCTGACAGGACATGGATCTGTGTGTTTACACACACAGATCCATGTCCTTGTCTGTGTACCGGCCGATCGCGGGTACCTGGCGGACATCGCGGCCGCCAGGCACGTGCATCGGCATCTCAGTGATGCGCCGGGCACGCGCGCGCGCGCCCCCCAGTGGCCGGAGGAGCGGAGGCCGTATAATGACGGCCTCCCGGCATTATAGAACCACTTTGCGGCCGTCATTAGTCGTATGACGGGCGCAAAGTGGTTAAACCAAGAATAAATGGCCATGGCCAGTTATTATCCAAACTGTGTCAGGTGTATTCTTTTTTTGGTAAGCTGCCTTTCTGTTGTTCCATAAGGATATTGTTTAGTGACACTTTAAGCTATAGCTAACCTAGGATGCAGTTGAATTTATACTCTTTAGGTACTCTGCTGTCAGTGATGAATACATTTTCCCTATCCACTGAATGGATCTTAAATTTGTCCTCACATTCATCTTCTGAGCTTGTCTGCCTTTCCGTGGTTGTCGGCACACTTCTGGATAGCCCTAAATTTAAACTTGTGTATACAGGATGCTATGTTGCATGGATTCCTCCTACTCTCCTCACCAAAACAAGTGTCACACTCGTGTGTCGTGCTACCATCGTAGGAGCTACTGGATAGAATATGTCCTCTATGCTAGACCTAGACCAACTGGATGTGTACTGTTGGTAGAAATGAAAGAAAGGGGCAAAGGGAACAAAGGGACTTGCAGGGTGATTTTACAGGAGGGGCAATGCTTTTTGTTTTTTTCTGCCAACTATCTTTGCAATCCTTTAAGAAGCTTTGGTGTACTTAACTACAGTCTTAATAAACCAGCATGCAGAATAGGTACAGCAAAGGTACAGTAATGGTGCAGTATAGATGCAGTGTAGGTGCAGCATAGATGCAGTACACTTAAAGCGGTTGTATACCCTGATTTTGAACTTTTACCTACAGGTAAGCCTATAATAAGGCTTACCTGTAGGTAAAAAGAATATCTCCTAAACCTGTACGGTTTAGGAGATATTCTCCTCTCAATGAGCCGCTGAATGCAGTGGCGCATGTGCAGCGGGGATTCTCGGCTAAAGCCCGGCAGCTGCCTAAACGCTGCCTGTTCGCGGACATGTCCGCTGACATCCGCCAATCTGATCCGATACTGTCCGTGAAATCCAGACGGATGAGATAGGATCGGATGAAAATGGACAGACGGTCCGTTTTCATCCGATCTCTGACAAGTCTGTCTCTGCACAGTGAGCAGAGACGGACCTGTCATCCGCCTGACCAGTAGTGATGAGCCGAACACCCCCGGGTTCGGTTCGCACCAGAACCCGCGAACGGACCGAAAGTTCGAACGAACATTAGAACCCTATTAAATACAATGGATGCGAACGTTCGAATTCTAAAGTGCTAATTATAACAACTATTATGCATGTTATTGTCCTAAAAAGGGTTTGGGAACCCGGGTTCTGCACCAGGGGACATGTATCAATGCAAAAAGAAGTTTTAAAAACGGTCGTTTTTCGGGAGCAGTCATTTTAATGATGCATAAAGTGAAAAAAAAAAAGTCAAATATTCCTTTAAATATCGTACCTGGGGGGTGTCTAAAGTATGCCTGTGAAGTGCCACGTGTTTCCCGTGTTTATAACTGTCCCTGCACAAAATGACACTTCTAAAGGAAAAAAAAGCCATTTAAAACTGCTTGCGGCTTTAATGTAATGTCTGGTCCCGGTAATATGGATGAAATTCTTTAAGAAAAATGGCATAGCTACCCCATGACCCCCCCCCTACCCCAGCCCATTACCAGCCCCTTTGGGTCTTGTATGGATATTAAGGGGAACCCCGCACATAAAATAAAAAAGGCCCTATATACTCTGAACAGCCCTATACAGGCGGTGCATACAAGACAGGGACTGTAGGTTTGTTCTTATGTAGAATCTGTTTGTAATTTTGAACAGGTACATTGTTGAAGTGTAGCTCCAGACCAAAAATCTATTTTTAAACTTTTTGGAAAACATAGGTAAGGGTTATCACCCCTGTAACATTTGTTTTGCTGTCTGTGCCCCTGTTCAGAACATTTCACCTCACTTTCCGTCCCAATGACAACTGTTTTTGAAATGTGGTGTTTTTCTTGAAACAAGGATTGCTGATAAAGCATCAGTACAGAGGAGACACCTTTCTCCCATATTTATTCTTACAGGAGAGAATTTTCCTTCCTAGTGGTAGATTTCCTCTCACTTCCTGTTGTCTTCTTGCGTTTGCAAGTAGGAGTCGTTTGTAAGTTGTATGTTTGAAAGTAGGGACCTGCCGTATATACTCTGTAGAAATAGGCCCCTTAGTTGTTGGTGTTGGCACAACACTGTAAGCACTCACAGTTACTCTTGGTTGGTGCTGGAACGCCCTGCTGTCAACTATTATATCAGGAATTTTAATTACATATAATTGTTGAACAGTGGTAGTAAAAATTGGGCCTTTGATGGTGGTGCTGGTGCCACAACACTGTAAGCCCTGACAGTTACTCTTGGTGGGTGCAGCAATGGGCCCTGCTGTGAATTATTAGATCAAGAATTGTAATTACATGCCCCTGTTGAACAGGGGCTGAAAAATTGGGCCTTAGGCACTGGTGGCACAACACTGCAACCCCTCACAGATACTGTACTTGGAGCACAGCAATGAGCCCTGTTGCAAAGTATTGCTTCAAAAATTGTAATGACACGCCCCTGTTAAACAGGGGCTGAAAAATTGGGCCTTAGGCACTGGTGGCACAACACTGCAACTCCTCACAGATACTGTACTTGGAGCACAGCAATGAGCCCTGTTGCAAAGTATTGCTTCAAAAATTGTAATGACACGCCCCTGTTAAACAGGGGCTGAAAAATTGGGCCTTAGGCACTGGTGGCACAACACTGCAACTCCTCACAGATACTGTACTTGGAGCACAGCAATGAGCCCTGTTGCAAAGTATTGCTTCAAAAATTGTAATGACACGCCCCTGTTAAACAGGGGCTGAAAAATTGGGCCTTAGGCACTGGTGGCACAACACTGCAACTCCTCACAGATACTGTACTTGGAGCACAGCAATGAGCCCTGTTGCAAAGTATTGCTTCAAAAATTGTAATTACACGCCCCTGTTAAACAGGGGCTGAAAAATTGGGCGTTAGGCACTGGTGGCGGCACCCATAAACAAAAATGATCTTACAAGCTATCATCATCAATCGTATCATTGAGGACTCGGAGGAGGAGGATAGCCAGTCAACATAACAGCACAGGCACTCAGCATCAGCATCAGTCTTGAAGGGATGTGACATGTTAAAATCAATTAGTCTGTTATATCAGCATCAGGTGTGTGGTAGCTGGTGGTGATCCAAGACTGGTTCATCTTGATGAAAGTCAGTCGATCAACCGAGTCGGTGGACAGGCGCACCCTGTGATCCGTGACAAATCCTCCAGCAGCACTGAATGTGCGTTCCGAAAGAACGCTGGATGCAGGACAGGCCAGTAGCTCAATTGCATACTGTGCAAGCTCTGGCCAGTGATCCATCCTCAAGACCCAGTAAGCCAGAGGATTTTCGGTGGGGAAGGTGTCCAAGTCTGACCTTGCCCCTAGATATTCCTGCACCATGTTTATCAGACGCTGGCGATGGTTGCTGGAACCGATCATACTTTGGGGCTGCGGACTAAAGAATTGTCTGAACGCATCGGTCAGACGGCCACCTTCCCCACCGCTCCTTCTTTGACTGGCCGAAGCCTCAGCAACTCGTTGTCCAGGACCAGGAGTTTGCAACCTCCCAGTCTCTGGGAACGCGTTGCACAGACCTTTCTGCAAGGCCTCCCGGAGTTGTCTCATCCTCTGCTCCCTCTGCGACGGTAACATAAGGTCCGCAACCTTACCCTTGTACCGTGGATCAAGGAGAGTGGCCAGCCAGTAATGGTCCCTCTCCTTGATCCGAAGAATACGAGGATCCTTCCGCAGACTTTGCAGGATCAGGGAGGCCATGCAGCGTAGGTTTGCTGAGGCATTCGCTCCGGAGTCCTCTGGGTCACTAAGGACGACATGATCCGCAGCCACCTCCTCCCAGCCACGTACAAGTCCACTGGTTTCTTGGGACTGTAAATCATCCCTAAAAGACTGCTGCTGATGATGCTGAGTGCCAGCCTCCACCTCCATGCTGACACAATCCTCCTCCTCCTCCTCCTCCTCCTCTTCCTGTGCGATGGGTGGGACAGAAGGAACACTGTCTGGGTAAAGGGGGCCTTGAGAGGCAAGGAAGTCCTCCTCTTCCTGCCTCTGTTCTGCCTCAAGTGCCCTGTCCATTATTCCACGCAGCGTGTGCTCCAACAGGTGGACAAGAGGTACAGTGTCACTGATGCATGCACTGTCACTGCTCACCATCCTCGTGGCCTCCTCAAATGGTGCCAGGACAGTGCATGCATCCCTGATCATGCCCCACTGGCGTGGAGAAAAAAAACCAAGCTCCCCTGACCCTGTCCTGGTGCCGTAGTCGCACAGGTACTCATTGATGGCCCTCTGCTGCGTGTGCAGCCGCTGCAGCATGGCCAACGTTGAGTTCCACCTGGTGGGCATGTCACATATAAGGCGGTTCTTCGGCAGGTTCAACTCCTTTTGCAGCTCAGCCAGGCGAGCACTGGCATTATAAGATCTGCGGAAATGCACACAGACTTTCCTGGCCTGCCTCAGGACATCCTGTAAGCCCGGGTACCTGCCCAAGAAGCGCTGCACCACCAGGTTAAGGACGTGAGCCACACAGGGCACATGGGTCAGTTGTCCCTGTCGGAGGGCGGAGAGGAGGTTGGTGCCATTGTCGCAAACCACCATTCCTGGCTTAAGCTGGCGTGGCGTCAACCACCTCTCGGCCTGGCCCTGCAGAGCAGACAGGACCTCTGCCCCAGTGTGGCTTCTGTCCCCCAAACACACCAGCGCAAGCACGGCATGGCATCTTTTTGCCTGCGTACTTGCGTAGCCCCGTGAACGGCTACGGAGCACCGCTGGTTCATAGGACAAACCACAGGAAGAGGCCATGGAGGAAGAAGAAGAGGAGGGGGTGGAGGAGAGAGGTGTGTCACAACCAGTAGTAGCATTTTGGAGGCGTGGCGGTGGGACAACCTCCAACACTACTGCACCTTGTCCTGAATCCTTCCCAGCTGCCAAAAGAGTGACCCAATGGGCCGTGAAAGAAAGGTAACGTCCCTGTCCATGCCTGCTGGACCATGAGTCAGCGGTAATATGCACCTTACCGCTGACCGCCCTGTCCAGCGAGGCCAAGACATTGCCTTCCACATGCCGGTAGAGAGCCGGAATAGCCTTCCGTGAGAAAAAGTGGCGTTTGGGAACCTGCCACTGAGGAACCGCACATTGCACAAACTCACGGAAGGGGGCCGAGTCTACCAACTGAAAAGGCAGCAGTTGAAGCGCTAGCAATTTAGCCAAGCTAGCATTCAACCGCTGGGCATGTGGATGGCTGGGAGTGAACTTCTTTCGACGGTCCAGCAGCTGGGGCAGGGAAATTTGCCTGCTAGAATCGGACGTCGGTGTACTGCTAGCAGAGTGGGCGCAAGTACTTGGCTGTGACACACCTAATTCTACACCTTCATTCCTCTCAGTGCATGTTTCAGAGAGGACTGAAGTTATAGTGGGGTTGGAGATCCCAGCTGATGCGGTGCAAGGAGAGGTCCGCTTTGTTCTTTGGTGTGGGTCTTTGAGGTAGGCTTGCCAACGAGCTGCATGGCAGGTCAACATATGTCTGGTCAGGCATGTGGTACCCAAGCGGCTGATGTTTTGGCCACGCGATATACGCTTGAGACATATGTTGCAAACAGCAGCTGTGCGATCTGATGCACTAGCCTCAAAAAAGGCCCACACCAAAGAACTTTTTGAATGACGGGCAGAGGCAGCGCCCTGCACAGGCGGAGCTCTGCGGTGTGATTCCGTCGGTGTACTGCCCTTACGCTGGCCACCAAAGGGCATCCTGCCTCGTTGGAGATGTGCCTCCTCCTCATCCTCCTCCTCCTCCTCTCTCCTATTAGGCACCCACGTGGAGTCAGTGACCTCATCATCCCCTCCCTCCTCATCACTGGAGCCAATCTGGCAGTATGCTGCAGCTGCTGGAACATGACTGCCAGATTGGTGTCCTTCTTGAGCATCCCCTCTGTCTGCTCTCACGCTACTGCCTTCCTCTAGCTGGGTTTCATCATCAGACCCTTCGAAACGCTGGGCATCCTCCTGGAGCATGTACCCAACACTGTGCTGAAACAGTTCGGGGGACTCCTCAGGAGGAGGACATGGTGGGTCTAGGGAAGGAGTGACTGATGATTTGTCTGACATTGATACCAGGGAAGACGACGCTTTGGCAGCTGCTTTTCCAGTACCCTGAGCCTGGGTGAGAGAGGATGAGGAGGAGGAGGAGGGCTTGGTCATCCACTCTACCAAGTCTTCGGCATGATGTGGCTCAACATGTCCAGCTGCCGAAAAGAAGGACAAGCGTGTCCCATGGCCATGTGCTGATGACAATGCACCGCGTCCACGACCAGCACTGTTGCCCCCAGACACAGAGCCTGCTTGCCCTCTTTTATTGCCTCCTGACTGTCTGCCTCTCCTTGTTTGCCTTCCAGACATTCTAATAGATGGCCTGCAGGGAGATGGGAAAAAAGCAATAAGGGCTACCTTCAGGTGTCCTTCTCTGTCCCTTGAAACAAGGACTTTCACAGTGAAAGAAACTGACACTCTCCCTACCTACAGTTTTCTGTCCCTAGAAAAAATATTTTTTTTAAGCACAATATAGCACAAGGACGATTCACTCACTGTCCTTACAGGTCCCTGGAAACAAGGACTTGCAGAGTGAAAGAAAAAAAACACTCTCCCTACCTACAGTTTTCTGTCCCTAGAATAAATGTTTTTTTTAAGCACAATATAGCACAAGGACAATTCACTCACTGTCCTTACAGGTCCCTGGAAACAAGGACTTGCAGAGTGAAAGAAAAAAAACACTCTCCCTACCTACAGTTTTCTGTCCCTAGAAAAAATGTTTTTTTTTAATCACAATATAGCACAAGGACAATTCACTCACTGTCCTTACAGGTCCCTGGAAACAAGGACTTGCAGAGTGAAATAAACTGACACTCTCCCTACCTACAGTTTTCTGTCCCTAGAATAAATGTTTTTTTTAAGCACAATATAGCACAAGGACAATTCACTCACTGTCCTTACAGGTCCCTGGAAACAAGGACTTGCAGAGTGAAAGAAAAAAAAACACTCTCCCTACCTACAGTTTTCTGTCCCTAGAAAAAATGTTTTTTTTAATCACAATATAGCACAAGAACAATTCACTCACTGTCCTTACAGGTCCCTGGAAACAAGGACTTGCAGAGTGAAAGAAAAAAAACACTCTCCCTACCTACAGTTTTCTGTCCCTAGAAAAAATGTTTTTTTTAATCACAATATAGCACAAGGACAATTCACTCACTGTCCTTACAGGTCCCTGGAAACAAGGACTTGCAGAGTGAAAGAAAAAAAACACTCTCCCTACCTACAGTTTTCTGTCCCTAGAATAAATGTTTTTTTTAAGCACAATATAGCACAAGGACAATTCACTCACTGTCCTTACAGGTCCCTGGAAACAAGGACTTGCAGAGTGAAAGAAAAAAAACACTCTCCCTACCTACAGTTTTCTGTCCCTAGAAAAAATGTTTTTTTTAATCACAATATAGCACAAGGACAATTCACTCACTGTCCTTACAGGTCCCTGGAAACAAGGACTTGCAGAGTGAAATAAACTGACACTCTCCCTACCTACAGTTTTCTGTCCCTAGAATAAATGTTTTTTTTAAGCACAATATAGCACAAGGACAATTCACTCACTGTCCTTACAGGTCCCTGGAAACAAGGACTTGCAGAGTGAAAGAAAAAAAACACTCTCCCTACCTACAGTTTTCTGTCCCTAGAAAAAATGTTTTTTTTAATCACAATATAGCACAAGGACAATTCACTCACTGTCCTTACAGGTCCCTGGAAACAAGGACTTGCAGAGTGAAATAAACTGACAGTCTCCCTACCTACAGTTTTCTGTCCCTAGAATAAATGTTTTTTTTAAGCACAATATAGCACAAGGACAATTCACTCACTGTCCTTACAGGTCCCTGGAAACAAGGACTTGCAGAGTGAAAGAAAAAAAACACTCTCCCTACCTACAGTTTTCTGTCCCTAGAAAAAATGTTTTTTTTAATCACAATATAGCACAAGGACAATTCACTCACTGTCCTTACAGGTCCCTGGAAACAAGGACTTGCAGAGTGAAATAAACTGACACTCTCCCTACCTACAGTTTTCTGTCCCTAGAATAAATGTTTTTTTTAAGCACAATATAGCACAAGGAGAATTCACTCACTGTCCTTCCAGGTCCCTGGAAACAAGGACTTGCAGAGTGAAAGAAAAAAAACACTCTCCCTACCTACAGTTTTCTGTCCCTAGAAAAAATGTTTTTTTTAATCACAATATAGCACAAGGACAATTCACTCACTGTCCTTACAGGTCCCTGGAAACAAGGACTTGCAGAGTGAAATAAACTGACACTCTCCCTACCTACAGTTTTCTGTCCCTAGAATAAATGTTTTTTTAAGCACAATATAGCACAAGGACAATTCACTCACTGTCCTTCCAGGTCCCTGGAAACAAGGACTTGCAGAGTGAAATAAACTGACACTCTCCCTACCTACAGTTTTCTGTCCCTAGAATAAATGTTTTTTTAAGCACAATATAGCACAAGGACAATTCACTCACTGTCCTTACAGGTCCCTGGAAACAAGGACTTGCAGAGTGAAATAAACTGACACTCTCCCTACCTACAGTTTTCTGTCCCTAGAATAAATGTTTTTTTAAGCACAATATAGCACAAGGACAATTCACTCACTGTCCTTACAGGTCCCTGGAAACAAGGACTTGCAGAGTGAAATAAACTGACACTCTCCCTACCTACAGTTTTCTGTCCCTAGAATAAATGTTTTTTTTAAGCACAATATAGCACAAGGAGAATTCACTCACTGTCCTTCCAGGTCCCTGGAAACAAGGACTTGCAGAGTGAAAGAAAAAAAACACTCTCCCTACCTACAGTTTTCTGTCCCTAGAAAAAATGTTTTTTTTAATCACAATATAGCACAAGGACAATTCACTCACTGTCCTTACAGGTCCCTGGAAACAAGGACTTGCAGAGTGAAATAAACTGACACTCTCCCTACCTACAGTTTTCTGTCCCTAGAATAAATGTTTTTTTAAGCACAATATAGCACAAGGACAATTCACTCACTGTCCTTCCAGGTCCCTGGAAACAGGGACTTGCAGAGTGAAAGAAACTGACACTGTCCCTACCTACAGTTTTCTGTCCCTAGAATAAATGTTTTTTTTAAGCACACTATAGCACAAGCACAAAACACACTGACACTCTCCCTACCTATCCTTCTCTTTCCCTAAACTAAAGGAATCCAGGTTAAGCAAGAAAGAAATAACAGTCACTGTCCCTGCCTATGCTGCTCTATCCCTGCTCCGGAACACACTACACTAGGCCGCCGTGCTGGCGGCCTTTTATAGTGTGGGGCGTGTACTAAACACCCTCAGCAATAATTGGCCACAGGCATCCTGCCTGTGGCCAATCATTGCTCTCCTCGCTGCCGGCGCTGTGATTGGCCAAGCATGCGGGGTCACAGTGCATGCTTGGCCAATCACAGCGCCTGGATGACACTGCGATGGCGTAGTGCATTGTGGGCCGTTCGCGTCACTCGAATTTGGCGCGAACGGCCCAAATCGTTCGATCTTCGTCGAACGATCGAACAGCCGATGTTCGAGTCGAACGTATGTTCGACTCGAACACGAAGCTCATCCCTACTGACCAGTAGGGATGAGCTTCGTGTTCGAGTCGAACATACGTTCGACTCGAACATTGGCTGTTCGATCGTTCGACGAAGATCGAACGATTTGGGCCGTTCGCGCCAAATTCGAGTGACGCGAACGGCCCACAATGCACTACGCCATCGCAGTGTCATCCAGGCGCTGTGATTGGCCAAGCATGCACTGTGACCCCGCATGCTTGGCCAATCACAGCGCCGGCAGCGAGGAGAGCAATGATTGGCCACAGGCAGGATGCCTGTGGCCAATTATTGCTGAGGGTGTTTAGTACACGCCCCACACTATAAAAGGCCGCCAGCACGGCGGCCTAGTGTAGTGTGTTCCGGAGCAGGGATAGAGTAGCATAGGCAGGGACAGTGACTGTTATTTCTTTCTTGCTTAACCTGGATTCCTTTAGTTTAGGGAAAGAGAAGGATAGGTAGGGAGAGTGTCAGTGTGTTTTGTGCTTCTGCTATAGTGTGCTTAAAAAAACATTTATTCTAGGGACAGAAAACTCTAGGTAGGGACAGTGTCAGTTTCTTTCACTCTGCAAGTCCTTGTTTCCAGGGACCTGTAAGGACAGTGAGTTAATTGTCCTTGTGCTATATTGTGCTTAAAAAAAACATTTATTCTAGGGACAGAAAACTCTAGGTAGGGACAGTGTCAGTTTCTTTCACTCTGCAAGTCCTTGTTTCCAGGGACCTGTAAGGACAGTGAGTTAATTGTCCTTGTGCTATATTGTGATTAAAAAAAACATTTATTCTAGGGACAGAAAACTCTAGGTAGGGACAGTGTCAGTTTCTTTCACTCTGCAAGTCCTTGTTTCCAGGGACCTGTAAGGACAGTGAGTTAATTTTCCTTGTGCTATATTGTGATTAAAAAAAACATTTATTCTAGGGACAGAAAACTCTAGGTAGGGACAGTGTCAGTTTCTTTCACTCTGCAAGTCCTTGTTTCCAGGGACCTGTAAGGACAGTGAGTTAATTGTCCTTGTGCTATATTGTGCTTAAAAAAAACATTTATTCTAGGGACAGAAAACTCTAGGTAGGGACAGTGTCAGTTTCTTTCACTCTGCAAGTCCTTGTTTCCAGGGACCTGTAAGGACAGTGAGTTAATTGTCCTTGTGCTATATTGTGATTAAAAAAAACATTTATTCTAGGGACAGAAAACTCTAGGTAGGGACAGTGTCAGTTTCTTTCACTCTGCAAGTCCTTGTTTCCAGGGACCTGTAAGGACAGTGAGTTAATTTTCCTTGTGCTATATTGTGATTAAAAAAAACATTTATTCTAGGGACAGAAAACTCTAGGTAGGGACAGTGTCAGTTTCTTTCACTCTGCAAGTCCTTGTTTCCAGGGACCTGTAAGGACAGTGAGTTAATTGTCCTTGTGCTATATTGTGCTTAAAAAAAACATTTATTCTAGGGACAGAAAACTCTAGGTAGGGACAGTGTCAGTTTCTTTCACTCTGCAAGTCCTTGTTTCCAGGGACCTGGAGAGACATTGAGTGAATTGTCCTTGTGCTATATTGTGATTAAAAAAAACATTTATTCTAGGGACAGAAAACTCTAGGTAGGGACAGTGTCAGTTTCTTTCACTCTGCAAGTCCTTGTTTCCAGGGACCTGTAAGGACAGTGAGTTAATTTTCCTTGTGCTATATTGTGATTAAAAAAAACATTTTTTCTAGGGACAGAAAACTGTAGGTAGGGAGAGTGTTTTTTTTCTTTCACTCTGCAAGTCCTTGTTTCCAGGGACCTGTAAGGACAGTGAGTTAATTTTCCTTGTGCTATATTGTGATTAAAAAAAACATTTATTCTAGGGACAGAAAACTCTAGGTAGGGACAGTGTCAGTTTCTTTCACTCTGCAAGTCCTTGTTTCCAGGGACCTGTAAGGACAGTGAGTTAATTTTCCTTGTGCTATATTGTGATTAAAAAAAACATTTATTCTAGGGACAGAAAACTCTAGGTAGGGACAGTGTCAGTTTCTTTCACTCTGCAAGTCCTTGTTTCCAGGGACCTGTAAGGACAGTGAGTTAATTGTCCTTGTGCTATATTGTGCTTAAAAAAAACATTTATTCTAGGGACAGAAAACTCTAGGTAGGGACAGTGTCAGTTTCTTTCACTCTGCAAGTCCTTGTTTCCAGGGACCTGGAGAGACATTGAGTGAATTGTCCTTGTGCTATATTGTGATTAAAAAAAACATTTATTCTAGGGACAGAAAACTCTAGGTAGGGACAGTGTCAGTTTCTTTCACTCTGCAAGTCCTTGTTTCCAGGGACCTGTAAGGACAGTGAGTTAATTTTCCTTGTGCTATATTGTGATTAAAAAAAACATTTTTTCTAGGGACAGAAAACTGTAGGTAGGGAGAGTGTTTTTTTTCTTTCACTCTGCAAGTCCTTGTTTCCAGGGACCTGTAAGGACAGTGAGTTAATTTTCCTTGTGCTATATTGTGATTAAAAAAAACATTTATTCTAGGGACAGAAAACTCTAGGTAGGGACAGTGTCAGTTTCTTTCACTCTGCAAGTCCTTGTTTCCAGGGACCTGTAAGGACAGTGAGTTAATTTTCCTTGTGCTATATTGTGATTAAAAAAAACATTTTTTCTAGGGACAGAAAACTGTAGGTAGGGAGAGTGTTTTTTTTCTTTCACTCTGCAAGTCCTTGTTTCCAGGGACCTGTAAGGACAGTGAGTTAATTGTCCTTGTGCTATATTGTGATTAAAAAAAACATTTTTTCTAGGGACAGAAAACTCTAGGTAGGGAGAGTTTTTTTTTTTTTTCACTCTGCAAGTCCTTGTTTCCAGGGACCTGTAAGGACAGTGAGTTAATTGTCCTTGTGCTATATTGTGCTTAAAAAAAACATTTATTCTAGGGACAGAAAACTCTAGGTAGGGACAGTGTCAGTTTCTTTCACTCTGCAAGTCCTTGTTTCCAGGGACCTGGAGAGACATTGAGTGAATTGTCCTTGTGCTATATTGTGATTAAAAAAAACATTTATTCTAGGGACAGAAAACTCTAGGTAGGGACAGTGTCAGTTTCTTTCACTCTGCAAGTCCTTGTTTCCAGGGACCTGTAAGGACAGTGAGTTAATTTTCCTTGTGCTATATTGTGATTAAAAAAAACATTTTTTCTAGGGACAGAAAACTGTAGGTAGGGAGAGTGTTTTTTTTCTTTCACTCTGCAAGTCCTTGTTTCCAGGGACCTGTAAGGACAGTGAGTTAATTGTCCTTGTGCTATATTGTGATTAAAAAAAAAATTTTTTCTAGGGACAGAAAACTCTAGGTAGGGAGAGTTTTTTTTTTTTTTCACTCTGCAAGTCCTTGTTTCCAGGGACCTGTAAGGACAGTGAGTTAATTGTCCTTGTGCTATATTGTGCTTAAAAAAAACATTTATTCTAGGGACAGAAAACTCTAGGTAGGGACAGTGTCAGTTTCTTTCACTCTGCAAGTCCTTGTTTCCAGGGACCTGGAGAGACATTGAGTGAATTGTCCTTGTGCTATATTGTGATTAAAAAAAACATTTATTCTAGGGACAGAAAACTCTAGGTAGGGACAGTGTCAGTTTCTTTCACTCTGCAAGTCCTTGTTTCCAGGGACCTGTAAGGACAGTGAGTTAATTTTCCTTGTGCTATATTGTGATTAAAAAAAACATTTTTTCTAGGGACAGAAAACTGTAGGTAGGGAGAGTGTTTTTTTTCTTTCACTCTGCAAGTCCTTGTTTCCAGGGACCTGTAAGGACAGTGAGTTAATTTTCCTTGTGCTATATTGTGATTAAAAAAAACATTTATTCTAGGGACAGAAAACTCTAGGTAGGGACAGTGTCAGTTTCTTTCACTCTGCAAGTCCTTGTTTCCAGGGACCTGTAAGGACAGTGAGTTAATTTTCCTTGTGCTATATTGTGATTAAAAAAAACATTTTTTCTAGGGACAGAAAACTGTAGGTAGGGAGAGTGTTTTTTTTCTTTCACTCTGCAAGTCCTTGTTTCCAGGGACCTGTAAGGACAGTGAGTTAATTGTCCTTGTGCTATATTGTGATTAAAAAAAACATTTTTTCTAGGGACAGAAAACTCTAGGTAGGGAGAGTTTTTTTTTTTTTTCACTCTGCAAGTCCTTGTTTCCAGGGACCTGTAAGGACAGTGAGTTAATTGTCCTTGTGCTATATTGTGCTTAAAAAAAACATTTATTCTAGGGACAGAAAACTCTAGGTAGGGACAGTGTCAGTTTCTTTCACTCTGCAAGTCCTTGTTTCCAGGGACCTGGAGAGACATTGAGTGAATTGTCCTTGTGCTATATTGTGATTAAAAAAAACATTTATTCTAGGGACAGAAAACTCTAGGTAGGGACAGTGTCAGTTTCTTTCACTCTGCAAGTCCTTGTTTCCAGGGACCTGTAAGGACAGTGAGTTAATTTTCCTTGTGCTATATTGTGATTAAAAAAAACATTTTTTCTAGGGACAGAAAACTGTAGGTAGGGAGAGTGTTTTTTTTCTTTCACTCTGCAAGTCCTTGTTTCCAGGGACCTGTAAGGACAGTGAGTTAATTTTCCTTGTGCTATATTGTGATTAAAAAAAACATTTATTCTAGGGACAGAAAACTCTAGGTAGGGACAGTGTCAGTTTCTTTCACTCTGCAAGTCCTTGTTTCCAGGGACCTGTAAGGACAGTGAGTTAATTTTCCTTGTGCTATATTGTGATTAAAAAAAACATTTTTTCTAGGGACAGAAAACTGTAGGTAGGGAGAGTGTTTTTTTTCTTTCACTCTGCAAGTCCTTGTTTCCAGGGACCTGTAAGGACAGTGAGTTAATTGTCCTTGTGCTATATTGTGATTAAAAAAAACATTTTTTCTAGGGACAGAAAACTCTAGGTAGGGAGAGTTTTTTTTTTTTTTCACTCTGCAAGTCCTTGTTTCCAGGGACCTGTAAGGACAGTGAGTTAATTGTCCTTGTGCTATATTGTGCTTAAAAAAAACATTTATTCTAGGGACAGAAAACTCTAGGTAGGGACAGTGTCAGTTTCTTTCACTCTGCAAGTCCTTGTTTCCAGGGACCTGTAAGGACAGTGAGTTAATTTTCCTTGTGCTATATTGTGATTAAAAAAAACTTTTTTTCTAGGGACAGAAAACTGTAGGTAGGGAGAGTGTTTTTTTTCTTTCACTCTGCAAGTCCTTGTTTCCAGGGACCTGTAAGGACAGTGAGTTAATTTTCCTTGTGCTATATTGTGATTAAAAAAAACATTTTTTCTAGGGACAGAAAACTGTAGGTAGGGAGAGTGTTTTTTTTCTTTCACTCTGCAAGTCCTTGTTTCCAGGGACCTGTAAGGACAGTGAGTTAATTGTCCTTGTGCTATATTGTGCTTAAAAAAAACATTTTTTCTAGGGACAGAAAACTCTAGGTAGGGAGAGTTTTTTTTTTTTTCACTCTGCAAGTCCTTGTTTCCAGGGACCTGTAAGGACAGTGAGTTAATTGTCCTTGTGCTATATTGTGCTTAAAAAAAACATTTATTCTAGGGACAGAAAACTCTAGGTAGGGACAGTGTCAGTTTCTTTCACTCTGCAAGTCCTTGTTTCCAGGGACCTGTAAGGACAGTGAGTTAATTTTCCTTGTGCTATATTGTGCTTAAAAAAAACATTTATTCTAGGGACAGAAAACTCTAGGTAGGGACAGTGTCAGTTTCTTTCACTCTGCAAGTCCTTGTTTCCAGGGACCTGGAGAGACATTGAGTGAATTGTCCTTGTGCTATATTGTGATTAAAAAAAACATTTATTCTAGGGATAGAAAACTCTAGGTAGGGACAGTGTCAGTTTCTTTCACTGTGAAAGTCCTTGTTTCAAGGGACAGAGAAGGACACCTGAAGGTAGCCCTTATTGCTTTTTTCCCATCTCCCTGCAGGCCATCTATTAGAATGTCTGGAAGGCAAACAAGGAGAGGCAGACAGTCAGGAGGCAATAAAAGAGGGCAAGCAGGCTCTGTGTCTGGGGGCAACAGTGCTGGTCGTGGACGCGGTGCATTGTCATCAGCACATGGCCATGGGACACGTTTGTCCTTCTTTTCGGCAGCTGGACATGTTGAGCCACATCATGCCGAAGACTTGGTAGAGTGGATGACCAAGCCCTCCTCCTCCTCCTCATCCTCTCTCACCCAGGCTCAGGGTACTGGAAAAGCAGCTGCCAAAGCGTCGTCTTCCCTGGTATCAATGTCAGACAAATCATCAGTCACTCCTTCCCTAGACCCACCATGTCCTCCTCCTGAGGAGTCCCCCGAACTGTTTCAGCACAGTGTTGGGTACATGCTCCAGGAGGATGCCCAGCGTTTCGAAGGGTCTGATGATGAAACCCAGCTAGAGGAAGGCAGTAGCGTGAGAGCAGACAGAGGGGATGCTCAAGAAGGACACCAATCTGGCAGTCATGTTCCAGCAGCTGCAGCATACTGCCAGATTGGCTCCAGTGATGAGGAGGGAGGGGATGATGAGGTCAATGACTCCACGTGGGTGCCTAATAGGAGAGAGGAGGAGGAGGAGGATGAGGAGGAGGCACATCTCCAACGAGGCAGGATGCCCTTTGGTGGCCAGCGTAAGGGCAGTACACCGACGGAATCACACCGCAGAGCTCCGCCTGTGCAGGGCGCTGCCTCTGCCCGTCATTCAAAAAGTTCTTTGGTGTGGGCCTTTTTTGAGGCTAGTGCATCAGATCGCACAGCTGCTGTTTGCAACATATGTCTCAAGCGTATATCGCGTGGCCAAAACATCAGCCGCTTGGGTACCACATGCCTGACCAGACATATGTTGACCTGCCATGCAGCTCGTTGGCAAGCCTACCTCAAAGACCCACACCAAAGAACAAAGCGGACCTCTCCTTGCACCGCATCAGCTGGGATCTCCAACCCCACTATAACTTCAGTCCTCTCTGAAACATGCACTGAGAGGAATGAAGGTGTAGAATTAGGTGTGTCACAGCCAAGTACTTGCGCCCACTCTGCTAGCAGTACACCGACGTCCGATTCTAGCAGGCAAATTTCCCTGCCCCAGCTGCTGGACCGTCGAAAGAAGTTCACTCCCAGCCATCCACATGCCCAGCGGTTGAATGCTAGCTTGGCTAAATTGCTAGCGCTTCAACTGCTGCCTTTTCAGTTGGTAGACTCGGCCCCCTTCCGTGAGTTTGTGCAATGTGCGGTTCCTCAGTGGCAGGTTCCCAAACGCCACTTTTTCTCACGGAAGGCTATTCCGGCTCTCTACCGGCATGTGGAAGGCAATGTCTTGGCCTCGCTGGACAGGGCGGTCAGCGGTAAGGTGCATATTACCGCTGACTCATGGTCCAGCAGGCATGGACAGGGACGTTACCTTTCTTTCACGGCCCATTGGGTCACTCTTTTGGCAGCTGGGAAGGATTCAGGACAAGGTGCAGTAGTGTTGGAGGTTGTCCCACCGCCACGCCTCCAAAATGCTACTACTGGTTGTGACACACCTCTCTCCTCCACCCCCTCCTCTTCTTCTTCCTCCATGGACTCTTCCTGTGGTTTGTCCTATGAACCAGCGGTGCTCCGTAGCCGTTCACGGGGCTACGCAAGTACGCAGGCAAAAAGATGCCATGCCGTGCTTGCGCTGGTGTGTTTGGGGGACAGAAGCCACACTGGGGCAGAGGTCCTGTCTGCTCTGCAGGGCCAGGCCGAGAGGTGGTTGACGCCACGCCAGCTTAAGCCAGGAATGGTGGTTTGCGACAATGGCACCAACCTCCTCTCCGCCCTCCGACAGGGACAACTGACCCATGTGCCCTGTGTGGCTCACGTCCTTAACCTGGTGGTGCAGCGGTTCTTGGGCAGGTACCCGGGCTTACAGGATGTCCTGAGGCAGGCCAGGAAAGTCTGTGTGCATTTCCGCAGATCTTATAATGCCAGTGCTCGCCTGGCTGAGCTGCAAAAGGAGTTGAACCTGCCCAAGAACCGCCTTATATGTGACATGCCCACCAGGTGGAACTCAACGTTGGCCATGCTGCAGCGGCTGCACACGCAGCAGAGGGCCATCAATGAGTACCTGTGCGACTACGGCACCAGGACAGGGTCAGGGGAGCTTGGTTTTTTTTCTCCACGCCAGTGGGGCATGATCAGGGATGCATGCACTGTCCTGGCACCATTTGAGGAGGCCACGAGGATGGTGAGCAGTGACAGTGCATGCATCAGTGACACTGTACCTCTTGTCCACCTGTTGGAGCACACGCTGCGTGGAATAATGGACAGGGCACTTGAGGCAGAACAGAGGCAGGAAGAGGAGGACTTCCTTGCCTCTCAAGGCCCCCTTTACCCAGACAGTGTTCCTTCTGTCCCACCCATCGCACAGGAAGAGGAGGAGGAGGAGGAGGAGGAGGAGGATTGTGTCAGCATGGAGGTGGAGGCTGGCACTCAGCATCATCAGCAGCAGTCTTTTAGGGATGATTTACAGTCCCAAGAAACCAGTGGACTTGTACGTGGCTGGGAGGAGGTGGCTGCGGATCATGTCGTCCTTAGTGACCCAGAGGACTCCGGAGCGAATGCCTCAGCAAACCTACGCTGCATGGCCTCCCTGATCCTGCAAAGTCTGCGGAAGGATCCTCGTATTCTTCGGATCAAGGAGAGGGACCATTACTGGCTGGCCACTCTCCTTGATCCACGGTACAAGGGTAAGGTTGCGGACCTTATGTTACCGTCGCAGAGGGAGCAGAGGATGAGACAACTCCGGGAGGCCTTGCAGAAAGGTCTGTGCAACGCGTTCCCAGAGACTGGGAGGTTGCAAACTCCTGGTCCTGGACAACGAGTTGCTGAGGCTTCGGCCAGTCAAAGAAGGAGCGGTGGGGAAGGTGGCCGTCTGACCGATGCGTTCAGACAATTCTTTAGTCCGCAGCCCCAAAGTATGATCGGTTCCAGCAACCATCGCCAGCGTCTGATAAACATGGTGCAGGAATATCTAGGGGCAAGGTCAGACTTGGACACCTTCCCCACCGAAAATCCTCTGGCTTACTGGGTCTTGAGGATGGATCACTGGCCAGAGCTTGCACAGTATGCAATTGAGCTACTGGCCTGTCCTGCATCCAGCGTTCTTTCGGAACGCACATTCAGTGCTGCTGGAGGATTTGTCACGGATCACAGGGTGCGCCTGTCCACCGACTCGGTTGATCGACTGACTTTCATCAAGATGAACCAGTCTTGGATCACCACCAGCTACCACACACCTGATGCTGATATAACAGACTAATTGATTTTAAAATGTCACATCCCTTCAAGACTGATGCTGATGCTGAGTGCCTGTGCTGTTATGTTGACTGCCTATCCTCCTCCTCCGAGTCCTCAATGATACGATTGATGATGATAGCTTGGAAGATCATTTTTGTTTATGGGTGCCGCCACCAGTGCCTAACGCCCAATTTTTCAGCCCCTGTTTAACAGTGGCGTGTAATTACAATTTTTGAAGCAATACTTTGCAACAGGGCTCATTGCTGTGCTCCAAGTACAGTATCTGTGAGGAGTTGCAGTGTTGTGCCACCAGTGCCTAAGGCCCAATTTTTCAGCCCCTGTTTAACAGGGGCGTGTCATTACAATTTTTGAAGCAATACTTTGCAACAGGGCTCATTGCTGTGCTCCAAGTACAGTATCTGTGAAGGGTTGCAGTGTTGTGCCACCAGTGCCTAAGGCCCAATTTTTCAGCCCCTGTTCAACAGGGGCATGTAATTACAATTCTTGATCTAATAATTCACAGCAGGGCCCATTGCTGCACCCACCAAGAGTAACTGTCAGGGCTTACAGTGTTGTGGCACCAGCACCACCATCAAAGGCCCAATTTTTACTACCACTGTTCAACAATTATATGTAATTAAAATTCCTGATATAATAGTTGACAGCAGGGCGTTCCAGCACCAACCAAGAGTAACTGTGAGTGCTTACAGTGTTGTGCCAACACCAACAACTAAGGGGCCTATTTCTGCAGAGTATATACGGCAGGTCCCTACTTTCAAACATCCAACTTACAAACGACTCCTACTTGCAAACGCAAGAAGACAACAGGAAGTGAGAGGAAATCTACCACTAGGAAGGAAAATTCTCTCCTGTAAGAATAAATATGGGAGAAAGGTGTCTCCTCTGTACTGATGCTTTATCAGCAATCCTTGTTTCAAGAAAAACACCACATTTCAAAAACAGTTGTCATTAGGACGGAAAGTGAGGTGAAATGTTCTGAACAGGGGCACAGACAGCAAAACAAATGTTACAGGGGTGATAACCCTTACCTATGTTTTCCAAAAAGTTTAAAAATAGATTTTTGGTCTGGAGCTACACTTCAACAATGTACCTGTTCAAAATTACAAACAGATTCTACATAAGAACAAACCTACAGTCCCTGTCTTGTATGCACCGCCTGTATACGGCTGTTCAGAGTATATAGGGCCTTTTTTATTTTATGTGCGGGGTTCCCCTTAATATCCATACAAGACCCAAAGGGGCTGGTAATGGGCTGGGGTAGGGGGGGGGGTCATGGGGTAGCTATGCCATTTTTCTTAAAGATTTTCATCCATATTACCGGGACCAGACATTACATTAAAGCCGCAAGCAGTTTTAAATGGCTTTTTTTTCCTTTAGAAGTGTCATTTTGTGCAGGGACAGTTCTAAACACGGGAAACACGTGGCACTTCACAGGCATACTTTAGACACCCCCCAGGTACGATATTTAAAGGAATATTTGACTTTTTTTTTTTCACTTTATGCATCATTAAAATGACTGCTCCCGGAAAACGACCGTTTTTAAAACTTATTTTTTCATTGATACATGTCCCCTGGTGCAGAACCCGGGTTCCCAAACCCTTTTTAGGACAATAACATGCATAATAGTTGTTATAATTAGCACTTTAGAATTCGAACGTTCGCATCCATTGTATTTAATAGGGTTCTAATGTTCGTTCGAACTTTCGGTCCGTTCGCGGGTTCTGGTGCGAACCGAACCCGGGGGTGTTCGGCTCATCACTACTGACCAGCAGGAATCAGCGGATCGAACAAAGCGGAGTCCGAACACGGACAAGCCCATGTGAAATGACCCTTAAAGAAAACATATTTTCGCCAAAGTTTGTTTGTAAACAAATGTTTTATATTTGCTTTTTTCTGTACACACAATCTTTGTTTTACAAACAAACATTTAATGCATGAAAAATAATTCCCAGAGAACGAATTTTGTAGCCCATAGGAAAGAAAGGAGAGAAGAAAATAGCTAACTACACCTTGATTATAGGAAATGTGCAAGAACATGTTCGCACTATAATTTATTTATTTTATCTATCTTCGATTCTAGTGTTTCTTATTTACATATTTATGTAAATATCAATTATTTAATACTTTTACAAAAGCAGCTGGCTTTTTTACTGGTTCTACGCTTCATCTTTCTGGACCAATCATGTTCAGCTGCAGAATGAAACATCCCCCATGGGCCTCATTGTTCTGTGCTGTACAATGAATATAGTCAACAGCAGCTCTATCCCCCACGTAGTATAAAGGATCTCACACACTTTACATTACCATGGAGATGCTGGACTCAGTGGATGACGGCAATGACAATATGACAAACCATAAATGTAACACCATTGTCCTGTATAATAACCACAATAACAATTCCAATAATGAAATGCATAAATCTAGCAATTTATACAAAGATCCAAAGTATCTCCAATTTTTTTTTTTTAAGGCTGAGCAAAGTGCAATCACTTTGCGTAATTTGCAGTAACTTACAACCACCATGCAAGTTTCACTTTACGTGTCCCAAAGTTAATACAAGGCTATTTGCTGTAGGAACATGCACTTTGTAACTGCAATTTGCACATTTAGTAAATGTGTTCAGTTACCTTAAAACTCTGTTTTAATTAAGATTATGGAATGCTGTGTATGAACTGGGAGAAGTATGGGCTAAGACCAGTGGAGGCAACATGATGGAGCTGAGCGTTACGAGGGACAGCACCAGTGAGTATATGAGTACTGCAGTTTAGTGCCCCCCAATCCATGCGTCCGACCCCTAATCTACATGCAGGTCATGGGACGCATGGATTTCAATGTTTTTTTTTTTTTCAGCACTTGATTAGAGCCTGAGGCTCTAATTGGTTTCAAAAAATGGTAGGCTCAGGGTGGGCAGAGCACAGTTTCCTGAGCCCACCCAGTTGTGCGACAATAGCAAATGGTTTTGGCAGTTTTGTTTCCGCCCCTCCCCCCCCCAAACTATACAGCACTTTCACTGCAGCCTCTGAACATTTTTCATTTCAGTTCAGCTTTAAAGAGACCCTGTAACCAACTTAAAAATTGCAGGTAAAGGCACAGAAAAAAAAATCAAGTATTTAAAATGCTTACTTGCAGTATTTTTGCTTTCTATATTTTTTTTTTCGCTTGCAAAGTCTAATCAACTTCCTCCCTTCTTGCACCCCGTAGCCCTTTTTCTCATCTAGGATTGTCTAATTACTCCTGTGCCGGCCCCTCTTAAACTACTGTATTTATCGGCGTATAACACGCACAGGCGTATAACACGCACCCTAACTTTAGGAGGGAAGTTTCAGGAAAAAACTTTCCACAGCCCCCTGCGTATAACACGCAGGCACAGTTTACCCTCTATTTTCAGGGTAAAAACGTGAGTGTTATACGCCAATAAATACAGTAATTGTGTTATTTTGTGGTAACAAATCTTTTTGTGAATCTTTATCAGGAATAAAACTTTGCCAGCATCGATAATCTGAAATTAATATAGTTATTAGAGTTAATGGGCAAAAATTCTAACCAAGTGATCCTCTGTGCAATCAGTGCCTCACCTAATCAAAACTTGTATGTACAATATGTACTGTATACCCTATACAGTGCCTTGAAAAAGTATTCATACCCCTTGAAATTTTCCACATTTTGTCATGTTACAACCAAATACGTAAATATATTTTATTAGTATTTTATGTGATAGACCAACACAAAGTGGCACATAATTGTGAAGTGGAAGGAAAATGGCAAACAAATATCTGAAAAGTGTAACGCGTATTTGTATTCCGCCACCCTGAGTCAATACTTTTTAGAACCACGTTTTGCTGCAACTACAGCTGCAAGTCTTTTTGGGGATGTCTCTACCAGCTTTGCACATCTAGAGAATGACATTTTTGCCCATTCTTCTTTGCAAATAGCTCAAGCTCTGTCTGATTGGATGGAACAGCAATCTCAAGTCTTTCCACAGATTCTCAATTGGGTTTAAGTCTGGCCTTTTAAGGCCTGGTTCACACTGGGGCGACAAACGCTCCGACATTGGGAGCTCATGTCGCATGACGTGTGAAAATCAATGTTTCCCTATGGGAGCCGTCCTAACTGGTCTGACACATGTCGGTCCGACTTTGAGAATGCTCCCTGTACTACTTTGGTCCGACTTTGATCCGACTTCAGCCCATTGACTATCATTGAAGTCGGATCAAAGTCGGACCGCAGTCTTGCATGGTCCGACTTTGGCATGCGACTTGTGCTGTGCTGCTCTTGAGGGGGAACTCCAGGCCAAATTTTAAATAAAAAACCGGCTTGGGTTCCCCCTCCAGGAGCATACCAGGCCCTTGGGTCTGGTCTGGATTTGAACGGGCACCCCTACGCTGAAAAAACGGCGTGGGAGTCCCCCCACAATCCAAACCAGACCCTTATCCGAGCACACAACCTGGCAGGCCGCAGGGGAAGAGGAGCTGTGTAATAAATAAACCTGTGTAGTGTTTTTTTATTGCAATTTTTTTCCACCAGGTGAATGGGTAGGGGTACGATGTACCCCATACTCATTCACATAGGGTGGGGGGCCGGGATCCGGGGGCCCCCTTATTGAAGGGGGCTCCCGGATTCCGATAAGCCCCCCGCCCGCAGACCCCGACAACCAACGGCCAGGGTTGTCGGGAAGAGGCCCTGTCCTCATCAACATGGGGGCAGGGTGCTCTGGGGTGGGGGGGCCGCAGGTCGCCCCCCTGCCCCAGAGCACCAAACCCCCCATGTTGAGGGCATGCGGCCTGGTACGGTTCAGGAGGGAGGGGGGGCCGCTCTCTCGTCCCCCCTCTTCCCCTGCGGCCTGCCAGGTTGTGTGCTCGGATAAGGGTCTGGTTTGGATTGTGGGGGGACCCCCACGCCGTTTTTTTCGGCGTAGGGGCGCCCGTTCAAATCCAGACCAGACCCAAGGGCCTGGTATGCCTCTGGAGGGGAACGCACGCCGTTTTTTTTTTTATTTAAAATTTGGCCTGGAGTTCCCCCTCAAGATTCATACCAAACACAGTGCCTGATTTTGGCTGGGATCCAAGTCGGATCCCCGTTCATTGAAAGTCGGACATATGTCGGCTTCATGTCGCAGGGCAAAGTCGGATCCAAAGTAGGACGGATGTCGTGTCGCACTAGTGTGAACCCAGCCTAATGGGCCATTCTAACACATGCATATGCTTTGATCTAAATCAGGGATATCAGGGATATGCAATTAGCGGACCTCTAGCTGTTGCAGAACTACAAATCCCATGAGGCATAGCAAGACTCTGACAGCTACAAGCATTACACCCAGAGGCAGAGGCATGATGGGACTTGTAGTTTTGCAACAGCTGGAGGTCCACTAATTGTATATCCCTGATCTAAATCATTCTGTTGTAGCTCTGGCTGTATGTTTAGGGTTGTTGTCCTGCTGGAAGGTGAACCTCTGCCCCAGTCTCAAGT
Organism: Rana muscosa; assembly: GCA_029206835.1. Lineage (NCBI taxonomy): Eukaryota > Metazoa > Chordata > Amphibia > Anura > Ranidae > Rana > Rana muscosa. The sequence continues at coordinate 83,077,980 of CM055120.1, forward strand.
ATTTTGCAGACTCTAACATGTTTTCTTCTAAGATCAACTCTGACCAGCTTCCCCGTCCCTGCTGGTGTTCAGTGTGATGTGCAGTGTTAATTTTCTGCCACACATAGCGTTTTGCTTTTAGACCAAAAAGTTAAATTTTGGTCTCATCTGACCAGAGCACCTTCTTCCACATGTTTGCTGTGTCCCCCACATGGCTTCTCACAAACTGCAAACAGGACTTCTTATGGCTTTCTTTCAACAATGGCTTTCTTCTTACCACTCTTCCATAAAGGCAAGATTTGTGAAGTGCACGACTAATAGTTGGACAGATTCTCCCACCTGAGCTGTGGATCTCTTCAGCTCCTCCAGAGTTACATTTGGCCTCTTGGCTGCTTCTCTGATTAATGCTCTCCTTGCCCGGCCTGTCAGTTTAAGTGGACGGCCATGTCTTGGTAGGTTTGCAGTTGTGCCATACTCTTTCCATTTTCAGATGATGAATTGAACAGTGCTCCATGAGGTGTTTCGAAGCTTGAGATATTTTTTTAGAACCTAACCCCGCTTTAAACTTCTCCACAACTTCATCCCTGACCTGTCTGGTGTGTTCTTTGGCCTTTGTGATGCTGTTTGTTCACTAAGGCTCTCTAACAAACCTCTGAGGGCTTTACAGAACATCTGTATTTATACTGAGATTACATTACACACAGGTGAACTCTATTTACTAATCAGGGGACCTCTGAAGACAATTGGCTCCACTGGATTTTAGTTAGGAGTATCAGAGTAAAGGGGGCTGATCACAAATGCACGCCACATTTTTCACATTTATCATTTACCATTTTCCTTCCACTTCACAATTATGTGCAACATTGTGTTGGTCTATCACATAAAATCCCAATAAAATACATTTAAGTTTTTGGTTGTAACATGACAAAATGTGGAAAATTTCAAGGGGTATGAATACTTTTTCAAGGCACTGTAGTTCCCACATCCACAAGTTACTTACTATAAGGCCTATTTCTCACGGGCGGACTCTGTTAAGCGGATCTGCCTGCTCATTGGGGATCTGTCTGATGATCCGCACTGAGCAGGCGGATGACAAGTCTGTGTTTACTGTTGTTTGTAATTGTTATTTTTAGACTCCATTCACACAGGGGCAACACGACTTCCAGCCCGATTTTATGAGGCAACTCAGACACAACTTGAGTATGAATCACAGCACGACTCCAGGCAACTTACAAGGCAACTTCAAGTTGCCTGCAGGACAGGAGACATTCCAGTGGCCAATAAAACAAGAATTAGCTCTGTGGGAGGGAGGGGTTTGCCTGAGAAATGTATGCTCTCTTCCTGAAAAGTTGCTTATCTTAAGACAGGGGATCCGACTTCAGAGGCAACTCCCATTGAAATGAATGGGTACAGGTCGCCTAGAAGTCGGATTGAAGTAGTACAGGGACCTTTTTTGAAGTCGGAGCGACTGCAGTCGTGTACATTAAGATGGCTCCATTAACTTACATTGATTTCCTCACCCAGCGCGACTTGAGGCGACTAGGGGCGACCTGGGGCGATTTGAAGTCGGATCCAAAGTTGCCCCTGTGTAAATAGGCTCTCATTGTTGTTGTTTTCATTAAACTTCCTGCTTTATTGAAAATATATTGCCTGGTCATTCGTTACTTTTCCACATCACCGCTCCACTGATGCAGAGTGGACACAAACACAGCCCGCTGTTCTCTATGGGGCTGTCGGATGGAAAGGGACGACTGCCTTTCTGTTTCCATCTGGCAGTGGTCTCCAAACTGCAGCCCGGGGGCCAGATGCGGCCCTTTGCTTGCTTCTATCAGGCCCTTGGGGCACTATTTCATCCACTGATACCAATAATGGGGCATAATCCCCCCCCCCCCAAGGAGACTAGTGAAGGGGCACGATTTCTCCCAATTACACCAACAATGGGGCACAATTCATCCAAATGACACCATCAATTGGGCACAATGACACCAATGATGGGGGAGAATTCCTCCCACTGACACCAATGATATGGCACACAACTCCTCCCACCAACACCAATGAAAAAACACAATTCCTCCCAATGACACCAACGATGGGGAACAATTTCTCCCAATAATACCAACAATTGGGCCCAATGACACCAACGATGGGGCACAATTCCTCCCAATGACACCGACAATTGGGCTCACTGACACCAATGATGGGGCACAATACCTCCTATTGACACCAAAGACAGGGCATTGTTTATTCCCACTGATTTCAGGACCTTTTCTACTCCAAGTGGCCACAGTCTGCCCCCCCCCCCCCAATGTCTGAGGGACAGTAAACTGGCTACTGTTTAAAAAGTGTGACAGCAGGAAGGTAAAGTCACCTGGTTGCATCCAGGGGGGTAGATATATTTCGCCCAGATTCAGGCTTTACGCCGACTTATACAACTAGGTGGAGAGTTGTATAAGGCTAGTGGGCTCATGGATGACTCATACCTCTAGGGAGAGGGCTGGGCGTCGTGCAGACAGGGAGTTGATGAGACCAGCTGAAGCTTGTCAGCTCATTTAGGCCTCTATAAGAACTCCCAGCTTCATTAGATGTTAGCTCATGCCTGGAACCAGACCTGTGTGGACTGTCTAGGGAGAGTGAACCCCTGTGCGGTGAAAAAAAGCCTGTGTGGCTATTTGCTTGGACATTTAAAACCAGGGACTTAGGGACTAGGACAGCACTAGGCTGATCCCAGTTGTTAGTTAGGAAACCTGTATGTTTAGTCAGAGGTCAACTTGACCAGGATTTATTTTGGTTATGTTTCTTTTGCTTTGCTGTGTTTTGTCACTGTAAATAGAAAATAAACCGCACCTTTTTTGATTTTGAAAACCACAACCTCCGTTTGCTGGGCCTGTTTTGTGTGGGGAGCCCATCCCGGGGGTCACACACACCCGCTGCCGAGCTAACCCCCTCACAGTTGGTGGAGAACCAGTGGCAGTTTTTTTTAAGCCAGCATGGAGGAGATACTGAAACAGCTGGCTCTAGCAAATGCCAATCAACAGCAGACAAATGCAGGTTTGCAAAGGAGCCTTGCAGCCCAGCAGCAAGCTCATCAACAAGCCCAGCAGCAATCTGAGGCCCGCTTCATAGACCTGTTACAGAAGCAAGAGCAGAGACTACAACAAATGGAAGCAGTAATGCAGCAACGTCCGCAGACCAGTGAGGAAAGCCGTCCCACTAATACCGCGTCCTTTGGGGTGAGTCGTTTATTGACAAAAATGACTGGAGAGGATGGTCCAGAGGTATTTTTGACCACATTTGAAAGGACTGCTGAAAGAGAAAAGTGGCCTGAGGAGCAGTGGGCTGGACTGGTGGCTCCTCTGTTAACTGGTGAATCGCAGAAGGCTTACTATGACCTAGAGCCTGACCAAGCAAAAGACTATGTGATGCTAAAAGCTGAAATATTGGCAAGGCTGGGTGTCACCCAGGCTGTCCGGGCTCAGCGTGTGCATAACTGGACTTTCCAGCTTGGAAAACCCCCCAGGTCTCAAATGTATGATCTCATTCACCTGAGCAGAAAGTGGCTACAGCCAGAGACTTTGTCCGCACCAAAGATTGTGGAACGTGTTGTAATGGATCGGTTTTTGAGAGCTCTTCCTACTGCCATCCAAAAGTGGGTAAGCCATGGAGACCCAGAGACGGCCGATGGTCTTGTGGATCGTGTGGAGAAATACTTGGCTACAGAGAACCTGACGGCCTCTTCCAGAGACACTCGGACTTTCCACCCTAAGACCAGACCATCCCCAGGGGCGGATAAGAGGATTCCAAGGGGTAAGGGTGGAGAGAGTGAGAGGGTGGGAGCTCTACCCCAAGTTTGGCGAGAACAGCCTGGGAAATCAGCGGCTCAAGAGGCGGCAAGAAGGATCGTTTGCTACCGCTGCCGGCAAGCGGGACATATTGCAGCCAATTGCCCGGTTGTGGAGGAACCCATGCAATGTGACTTTCTGACGGACAGACGTCAGTCGCTGTGTGCGACAGTCGCATGCACTGCCATTCGAGGAACTGAGAAACATTTATGCAAAATGTGTGTTAATGGTAGAAATGTTGTGGTATTGCTGGATTCAGGTAGCCTTGTGACCCTGATAAAGGCTGAGTTAGTTAAAACAGAGGTCTCTGGGAATAGCAAGGTAGCTGTTATTTGTGTGCATGGGGACACCCGAGAGTATCCAGTGACTACAGTGTGTTTCGAGACCCCCAAAGGTACCCTCTCTCATCCAGTGGGCTTAGTATCTCAGTTACCGTATGACGCCATTGTGGGAAGGGATTTTCCGAAGTTCTGGGAACTGTGGGATGATCCTGAGCCCCTCACTGGTGCCCCTATGTACCAGGAATGTGATAGCCAGAACTCCCCTGAGAGTGGTGAGGACTCTCCGGAATTTCCCTTATCAGTATTGGCAGGGGAGACTCAAGAAACTGGAGAGGAGCCCACCTCCTCAGACGAAAACCTACCGTCTGTGGAGTTTTCTGATCTTGAGGTTCACAGGGAAAACTTTGCCACAGAACAGTTGAAAGACCCCGCCCTAATAAAGGCACGGGAAAACGTAGTGAAAATAGATGGCGAGTTAGTGAACCCAGATAATACCTGCACTTACCCATACTTCAGCGTAGAGAAGGACCTACTGTATCGGGTGGCAAAAAGGGCAGAAGAAACCGTTGAGCAGCTTGTGGTGCCCAAACCTTACAGGAAGTTGGTGTTGGAGTTGGCCCATGGGCACATTCTTGGAGGTCATCTGGGGACAGAGAAAACCCGAGAGAGGGTATTACAGAGATTCTATTGGCCGGGGGTGATGAAGGACGTAGAAAATTATTGTTCCTCCTGCCCTGTGTGTCAGAGGTTGGCCCCGATGCCACATTTCCGTAGCCCGCTGGTCCCTCTACCCATCATTGAGGTCCCGTTTGAGAGGATCGCCATGGATTTGGTAGGTCCTATAATCAAGTCCGCTAGGGGGCACCAGTACATATTAGTTATAATGGACTATGCCACCCGTTATCCAGAAGCGATCCCTCTCAGAAATACCTCGGCCAAAACCATAGCCAAAGAGCTATCTCTTGTTTTTAGCCGGGTGGGTATTTGTAAAGAACTGCTTACGGACCAAGGTACACCCTTTATGTCCCGGGTTATGAAAGAGCTGTGTAAATTGTTCAAAGTGACGCAATTGCGTACGTCTGTGTATCACCCCCAAACCGATGGGCTGGTTGAAAGATTCAACAAAACCCTAAAACAAATGTTGAAGAAAGTGGTGGATAGAGATGGAAAGGATTGGGACTGTTTACTTCCTTATTTGATGTTTGCTATTAGGGAGGTGCCCCAATCCTCTACGGGATTCTCCCCCTTTGAGTTACTGTATGGGAGACACCCAAGAGGGCTGTTGGATATTGCCAAGGAAACTTGGGAAAGTGAGAGTTCTCCCCACAGGAGTGTGATTGAGCATGTCGCCCTGATGCAAGATCGAATTGCACAGGTAATGCCCATCGGGAAGGAACATTTGGCCCAAGCGCAGTTGGCACAGCAGAGAGTGTACAACCGTGGAGCCAAGACCCGTACCTTTTCCCCGGGGGATAGGATATTGGTACTTGTCCCTACGGTTGAAAGTAAATTCCTTGCCAAATGGCAAGGCCCCTACGAGATAATGGAAAAAGTGAGCGAAGTGAATTACAAGGTCAGACAACCAGGAAGGCGAAAGCCCGAACAGATCTATCACGTTAATCTGTTGAAAGCCTGGAGGGATAGAGAGTCCCTAGTCGCAGACACTTGGTCACCAGCTCAAACTGGTTGCGTGATTCCTGAGGTTGGAATAGCAGCCACCTTGTCACAACCCCAACAACAGGAGGTTAAGGAGTTTGTGCTTCGCAACAAGGAGGTATTCTCTGAGCTGCCGGGACAAACATCTGGGGTAGAGCATGACATCATTACCCCGCCCGGTGAAAGGGTGAAGTTAAAACCCTATCGGATCCCAGAGGCTCGACGGGAGGCAATACGGGAGGAAGTACAGAAAATGCTGAACTTAGGGGTGATAGAGGAGTCCCAAAGTGATTGGTCTAGTCCCATCGTGTTGGTGCCTAAACCGGATGGGAGCTGGCGATTTTCTAACGATTTTCGTCAGTTGAACAAAGTTACAAAATTTGACACCTACCCCATGCCACGTATAGATGAGTTGATCGACCGGCTGGGAACAGCCCGATACATGACGACTCTTGACCTCACAAAAGGGTATTGGCAAATCCCCCTGGCCAAGTCGGCCAAAGAGAAAAACGCATTTGTAACCCCAGACGGGGCGTTCCAATATAAAAGAATGCCGTTCGGGTTACAGAATGCGCCGGCCACATTCCAGCGGAAAATGGACCAGATGCTGAGGCCCCATCGGAAGTATGCTGCGGCTTACCTGGATGACGTAATTGTCCATAGCACAGATTGGGCCTCACATCTGCCAAAAGTGCAAGCAGTCCTGGACTCTGTTCGGGAAGCGGGGTTTACGGCTAACCCCAAGAAGTGTACCATTGGGCAGGAGGAGGCCAAATATCTTGGGTACACCATTGGGAGGGGAGTAATAAAACCCCAACTCAACAAAGTCGAGGCCATCCAGAGTTGGCCACGTCCCAACAGCAAGAAGCAGGTACGAGCCTTTCTGGGAATCGCTGGGTATTATCGGCGATTCATTCCCCACTTTGCTTCTAAGGCTGTGCCCCTAACCAACCTGACGAAGGGGAAAGGGTCGGTCATGATTAAATGGACCCCCGAGGCTGAGGCAGCATTCCAATTCTTGAAACAAGCCTTATGTAGCCAGCCAGTGTTGTACTCACCCGACTTCTCTAAAGACTTTGTCGTACAAAGTGATGCGTCAGATGTGGGGTTAGGAGCAGTATTGTCCCAGGTCTGGAACGGGGAAGAGCACCCAGTCATTTACCTCAGCAGGAAGTTGAAGTCCCATGAGGTAAATTACGCCACCGTTGAAAAGGAGTGTTTAGCGGTGAAGTGGGCTCTAGATTCCCTTCGGTACTACCTGCTAGGTAGGCACTTTGACATGGTTACGGATCACGCTCCGTTAAAGTGGATGGCTCAAAACAAGGAAACAAATAGAAGAGTGAATAGGTGGTTCCTGGCCCTCCAGGAATTCAACTTCACAGTAAAGCATCGCCCTGGCGTTCAAATGGGGAATGTGGATGCTTTGTCTCGAGTACATGAATGCCTGATTGCTGGTGTTCCAACCCCGAGGTTAAAACAAGAGGGGGGATATGTGACAGCAGGAAGGTAAAGTCACCTGGTTGCATCCAGGGGGGTAGATATATTTCGCCCAGATTCAGGCTTTACGCCGACTTATACAACTAGGTGGAGAGTTGTATAAGGCTAGTGGGCTCATGGATGACTCATACCTCTAGGGAGAGGGCTGGGCGTCGTGCAGACAGGGAGTTGATGAGACCAGCTGAAGCTTGTCAGCTCATTTAGGCCTCTATAAGAACTCCCAGCTTCATTAGATGTTAGCTCATGCCTGGAACCAGACCTGTGTGGACTGTCTAGGGAGAGTGAACCCCTGTGCGGTGAGAAAAAGCCTGTGTGGCTATTTGCTTGGACATTTAAAACCAGGGACTTAGGGACTAGGACAGCACTAGGCTGATCCCAGTTGTTAGTTAGGAAACCTGTATGTTTAGTCAGAGGTCAACTTGACCAGGATTTATTTTGGTTATGTTTCTTTTGCTTTGCTGTGTTTTGTCACTGTAAATAGAAAATAAACCGCACCTTTTTTGATTTTGAAAACCACAACCTCCGTTTGCTGGGCCTGTTTTGTGTGGGGAGCCCATCCCGGGGGTCACACACACCCGCTGCCGAGCTAACCCCCTCACAAAAGGTTGAGGACACCTGGGCTAGATGGATGGGGAATGGATCTCCTTCTGTCTGTTTTTGGCAGATTGAATTGGATCGGATACAAACGGGGGTAAACGGACACGTCTGTTTACATCCTCCTCCCTATAGAGAACAGCAGGTGGTCTGATCAGGTCCGCCTGAAAAACAGACAGACGGACCTGATCCGTCCACTCGTGTGATAGGGGCCTAAGTGTGCCGTTATAATGACAATCTAAACAACATAAGCCAAATGATTACAAAAACACCACTATTTTGTATAATTCAACTTAAAATATAAATAAATAAAAAAATGATGTAAATACATGCTGAAATCAATAATAACAATTTGTGTATAGTCCCAAAATAATAATTGTGCAAACACCAAACAATATTTATAGTCCTATAAATTCCCTATAGGGAAAAAAGGACGTCAATTTTGTTTTGGAGCCACGTCGCACGACTGCGCAATTGTCTTTCAAAGCGTGACAGTGATGAAAGCTGAAATTTCGCCTGGGCAGGAAGGGGGTATATGTGCCCAGTAAGCAAGTGGTTAAGGATCCTCCAGCCAAGTACAGCAGACACAGTTACACCTTTGCCAGATGATACACTCCTCAGCTCAAAAAAAATAATACCATCATCGTGCTTTCCATCTCATTAAAACATACTTTATTAAACAAATAAAAATCCACTCACATTGAATAGTGCAGAACAGTAAAACCATTTTAAAAACAAAATGTATATTGCCCCCTTAAGAGCTGTGACTCGGCATCATCTCCCCAAGGACAATGCTCACCTACTTCCGGGTTTGCGCAATGACCTCACAGGCTCTGCTCCGACGTGTTTTGGCACAACATTACATTCCTTCCTCAAGGGAACAACCGTTTGTACCATTCTTTTTATGTTTGCTAGTTTTTCTAACATGAAAACATAGCAGAAGCTGCCTGTCTTCAGTTTTTCTTTGTTTGATTGAAACTTCTGAAGTAGTCCTTTGCCATCACAAATAATTTAATATGTGTTTGTGCTTTTATTATGCACCGCTCCTGTCATGTGTTCCACCACTTTGCCCTCTGTGCGTTGTGCTGGAGATGTTGACCTACAGTATCTCACAAAAGTGAGTACACCCCTCCCATTTTGAAAACATTTTATTATATCTTTTCATGTGACAACACTGAAGAAATTACACTTTGCTACAAAGTAAAGTAGTGAGTGTACAGCTTGTATAACAGTGTAAATTTGCTGTCCCCTCACAATAACTCAACACACAGCCATTTATGTCTAAACCTCTGGCAACAAAAGTGAGTACACCCCTAAGTGAAAATGTCCAAATTGGGCCCAATAAGCCATTTTCCCTCTCCGGTGTCATGTGATTTGTTGTGTTACAAGGTCTCAGATGTGAATGGGGAGCAGGTGTGTTGAATTTGGTGTTATCGCTCTCACTCTCTCATACTGGTCACTGGTAGGGATGAGCTTCGAGTTCGAGTCGAACTCATGTTCGACTCGAACATTGCCTGTTCGCCCGTTCGCCGAACAGCGAACAAATTGGGGTGTTCGCGGCAAATTCGAAAAATCTATGGGAGAAATCTAAAGTGCTAATTATAAAGGCTTATATGCAAGTTATTGTCCTAAAAAGTGTTTGGGGACCCGGGTCCTGCCCCAGGGGACATGTATCAATGCAAAAAGAAGTTTTAAAAACGGCCGTTTTTTCGGGAGCAGTGATTTTAATAATGCTTAAAATGAAAAAATAAAAGTGAAATATTCCTTTAAATTTCGTACCTGGGGGGTGTGTATGATATGCATGTAAAGTGGCGCATGTTTCCCGTGCTTAGAACTGTCCCTGCAAAAAGTGTCATTTTTGAAAGAAAAAAATGCATTTAAAACTGACTCGCGGCTATTAATGAATTGTCGGCTCCCGGCAATACATACAAAAGTCATTGATAAAAAAAAAAAAAAAAGCGTGGGGGTTCCCCAGAATTCAATTACCAGGCCCTTCAGGTCTGGAATGGATATTAAGGGGAACCCCGCCGCAAATAAAAAAAAATTGACGTTCCCCCAAATATCCATTCCAGGCCCTTCAGATCTGGCATGGATTTTAAGGGGAACTCCACCCCAAATTAAAAAAAAAATGGCGTGGAGTCCCCCTAAAAATCCATACCAGACCCCTTATCCGAGCATGCAACCTGGCCGGCCGCAGGGGAAAAGGGGGGGACGAGAGAGCGGCCCCCCCTCCCTCCTGAACCGTACCAAGCCACATGCCCTCAACATGGGGAGGATGTCCCCATGCTGATGGGGACAAGGGCCTCATCCCCACAACCCTTGCCCGGTGGTTGTGGGGGTCTGCGGGCGGGGGGCTTATCGGAATCTGGAAGACCCCTTTAACAAAGAGGACCCCCAGATCCCGGCCCCCCCCTATGTGAATTGGTAAGTGGTACATTGTACCCCTACCATTTCACGAAGAAAGCGTAAAAAAATGTTTAAAAAAACACACAAACACCTTGAAAAAGTCCTTTATTTAAAAAAAAAAAAACCAAAACATTCCAGCGGTGAAATCCAGTGTCCCGCGGCGATCCCGATGTCCAGCGCTGTCCGTCATTGGTTGTGCCTGAGCGGACCTGATGGGGAACTCCCTCTCAGTATTTTAAATGTATAGACCCGCCCCTTCTAAAGTTCCCCATCAGGTCCGCTCAGCGGACCAGATGCGGAACATGAGAAGGGGCGGGTCTATACATGTATTACCAAAGTGAGAGCAGTTCCCCATCAGGTCCGCCTCCTCGGTATGTCAGACCCGCCTACGTCATTGGCTTGAGCGGGGAACTTCCTTCACTATGTAAATTTAAATTTGTAGTGAAGGAAGTTCCCCGCTCAAGCCAATGAGCGGGAGAGGGAGAGGGAGCGGGAGCGGGAGAGGGAGTTCCCCATCAGGTCCGCTCAGGCACAACCAATGACGGACAGCGCTGGACATCGGGATCGCCGCGGGACACTGGATTTCACCGCTGGAATGTTTTTTTTTTTTTTTTTTAAATAAAGGACTTTTTCAAGGTGTTTGTGTGTTTTTTTAAACATTTTTTTTACGCTTTCTTCGTGAAATGGTAGGGGTACAATGTACCACTTACCAATTCACATAGGGGGGGGCCGGGATCTGGGGGTCCTCTTTGTTAAAGGGGTCTTCCAGATTCCGATAAGCCCCCGCCCGCAGACCCCCACAACCACCGGGCAAGGGTTGTGGGGATGAGGCCCTTGTCCCCATCAACATGGGGACATCCTCCCCATGTTGAGGGCATGTGGCTTGGTACGGTTCAGGAGGGAGGGGGGGCCGCTCTCTCGTCCCCCCCTTTTCCCCTGCGGCCGGCCAGGTTGCGTGCTCGGATAAGGGGTCTGGTATGGATTTTTAGGGGGACTCCACGCCATTTTTTTTTTAAACTTGGGGTGGAGTTCCCCTTAAAATCCATGCCAGATCTGAAGGGCCTGGTAATTGAATTCTGGGGAACCCCCACGCTTTTTTTTTTTTTTTTTCTCAATGACTTTTGTATGTATTGCCGGGAGCCGACAATTCATTAATAGCCGCGAGTCAGTTTTAAATGCATTTTTTTTCTTTCAAAAATGACATTTTTTGCAGGGACAGTTCTAAGCACGGGAAACATGCGCCACTTCACATGCATATCATACACACCCCCCAGGTACGAAATTTAAAGGAATATTTCACTTTTATTTTTTCATTTTAAGCATTATTAAAATCACTGCTCCCGAAAAAACGGCAGTTTTTAAAACTTCTTTTTGCATTGATACATGTCCCCTGGGGCAGGACCCAGGTCCCCAAACACTTTTTAGGACAATAACTTGCATATTAGCCTTTATAATTAACACTTTAGATTTCGAACGTTCGAGTCCAATGTATTTAATAGGGTTCTAAAGTTTACACGAACATTTTGTCTGTTCGCAGGTTCTGGTGCGAACCGAACAGGGGGGTGTTCGGCTCATCCCTGGTCACTGGAAGTTCAACATTGCACCTCATGGCAAAGAACTCTCTGAGGATCTGAAGAAAATAATTGTTGCTCTGCATAAAGATGGTCTAGGCCAGTGGTTCTCAACTCCAGTCCTCAGGGCCCACCAACAGGCCAGGTTTGCAAGATAACTGAAATGCATCACAGGTGATATAATTTGCTGCTCAGGGATTGCAGTATTCTAGTCTGCATCTCACCAAGGTAATACTTAAAATCTGGCCTGTTAGTGGGTCCTGAGGACAGGAGTTGAGAACCACTGGTCTAGGCTATAAGAAGATTGCCAAGACCCTGAAACTGAGCTGCAGCATGGTGGCCAAGACCATACAGCAGTTTAACAGGAGAGGTTTCACTCAGAACAGGCCTCGCCATGGTCGACCAAAGAAGTTGAGTGCACGTGCTCAGCGTTGTCTTTGGGAAATAGACGTATGAGTGCTGCCAGCATTGCTGCAGAGGTTGAAGGGGTGGGGGGTCAGCCCTGTCAGTGCTCAGACCATTCGCCGCACACTGCATCAAATTGGTCTGCATGGTTTTTGTCCCAGAAGGAAGCCTGATCTAAAGATGATGGACAAGAAAGCCCGCAAACAGCTTGCTGAAGACAAGCAGACTAAGGACATGGATTACTGGAACCATGTCCTGTGGTCTGAGGAGACCAAGATAAACTTAGTTGGTTCAGATGGTGTCACGTATGTGTGGTGGCAACCAGGTGAGGAGTAGGCTTGTGCAATTCGTTTCGTAACGAATTGAAATTCGTCCGAATTTAGCAACTTTCGGACATTCGGAAGCATTCGAATTTCCGAACAAAGCAATTACGAATAAGACCGAATCCGAAATAAATTATACCGCAAATAGCGAATGCCCGAATGTCTTCGGCATAATTCGTTATGAAAAAGTTACGAATGTACGAATCCATACGAAGCACAATAACACTCACTCTGCTCTGCTCTCTGCTTCTCCCACACCGTGCTGAACTCCCTCTCAAAATGGTGTACAGGGGCGGAGGTTATAGCCGCATGTAAAAAACGAAAGTAAAATACGAGATTTCGAATCCATTCGAAGCACAATAACACTCACTCTGCTCTGCTCTCTGCTTCTCCCTCACCGTGCTGAACCCTCTCAAAATGGTGTACAGGGGCGGAGCCTATAGCCGCATGTTAAAAACGAAAGTAAAATACGAGATTTCGAATCGTTACAAATAACCGCAATGTATTTAGAAAAGTACAAATCCATTCGAAGCACATTAGGCATAATAGGCAGCGTCGTTGTGAGAGAGACACGGAAAATTACGAATCAACGAACCCAAAAAAAGTTACGAAAGTAGGAGTTGTGTCCAGAATCAACGAAAAACAACGTACTCTACCGAAAGTACGAATTATAAAGCAACAAAAAATTCAACGAAAAATGTCGCTTGCAAAAATACGAATGAGTCCGAACACGAAAAATCCCGTCTAGCAAAATTACGAATGATTACGAATCAACAGGACCGGAAAGAAACGAACCGAAACGGAACGAATTTTTCCGTTGTGCACAAGTCTAGTGAGGAGTACAAAGACAAGTGTGTCTTGCCTACAGTAAAGCATGGTGGTGGGAGTGTCATGGTCTGGGGTTGCATGAGTGTTGCCGGCACTGGGGAGCTACAGTTCATTGAGGGAACCATGAATGCCAACATGTATCTGTGACACAATGAAGCAGAGCATGATCCCCTCCCTTCAGAGACTGAGCCACATGGCAGTATTCCAACATAACAAACCCAAACATACCTCCATGAAGACCACTGCCTTGCTCAAGAAGCTGAGGGTAAAGGTGATGGACTGGCCAAGCATGTCTCCAGACCTAAACCCTATTGAGCATCTGTGGGGCGTCCTCAAATGGAAGGTAGAGAAGCGCAAGGTCTCCAACATCCATCAGCTTTGTGATGTCGTTATGGAGTAGTGGAAGAGTGGCAACCTGTGAAGCTTTGGTGAACTCCATGCCCAAGAGGGTTAAGGCAGTGCTGGAAAATAATGGTGGTCACACAAAATATTGACACTTTGGGCCCAATTTGGACATTTGTCACTTAGGGGTGTACTCACTTTTGTTGCCAGCGGTTTAGACATTAATGGTTGTGTGTTGAGTTATTTTGAGGGAACAGCAAATTTACACTGTTATACAAGCTGTACACTCACTACTTTACATTGTAGCAAAGTGTCATTTCTTCAGTGTTGTCACATGAAAAGATAAAATAAAATATTTACAAAAATGTGAGGGGTGTACTCACTTTTGTGAGATACTGTATACACATAAACAGGTCAAGATGTGCCTTCCCCTTTAGGGGGCTTCACAACACCTCCATAGGATATCTCAGAATATACCACCAGACTTCCCTCTTTAAGGATCCTCCAGCCAAGTACAGTTACACCTTTGCCAGGTGACATGCTTGGCTCCTCAGCTCAAAGAAAATAAAACCATCATCATGATTACTATCTCATTAATAATATACTTTATTAGAAGAATAAAAACCTACTCACATTGAATAGTGCAGAGCAGTAAATTCACTTTAAAAATTAAATGTATGTTGTCCCCTTAAGAGCTGTGGCTCAGCATCATCTCCCCAAGGACACCACTCGCTCTGCTTTAACGTGTTTCGTCACAACATCACATGCCAACCGTTTGTACCATTGTTTTTATGTTTGTTTGTTTCTTTCTCGTACATCACGGGACACAGAGCGACATAGTCATTACTAATGGGTTATATAGATACCGTCAGGTGCTGGCACTGGCAACTTCCAAAACCGGAAGTACCCTCCCCTATATAAGCCCCTCCCATCCGGGAGCACCTCAGTTTTTTGCCAGTGTCTAAGGTGTTGGCCAAGAAGAAACATGTGTTTTTCACTGAGCTTGCGTACAGGTTCTTTTGGGCCTCAGTAAGCTATTCCGGATCCGACCAAAAAAGCTTCATAGCTAAACGGTCGGTACCCGGGCCTTGCAGAGAAGAGCAGGGTTTTGCCTGTAATGCTTCTCTTAGGAGAGCTGGACCCTGGGATCCAGAGCTCTGGTCATACCCACGACCAAGATATTTTCTGTGCAGGGTGCTATACAGGTCCAGGGGAGTGGAATCCTTGGGAACCCGGTCCCTGAAGGTTTGATTACAATGCCTGCCGTGATAGGTGAAGTTTGGGCTTTTGTGGACCAAACAAAGTCCTGCGGCGGGGAACAGGTAAGTGGGGGCCCCCAGGAACTTGGTTCTATTGGGGGACCCCCAAGCCTAATTTGTCTTTCTGTCTGTTACCTAACGGTATTCCCGCTAATATCTGTGCATGCCTGTAACTACTAAAAAAATGTAATAATTTTAATAGTGGTCAAGAAAAAAAAAAATAAAAATTATATATATATTTAATTTATGGTTGGAGCCCTATGGCCGGTAGGATACAGGTAATACACATTGACGCGGACTTACAACATGGATAGACCTGAAGTGTGCCCTGGCCTAACGGACGGTATGCCAAAATAAGGGGGCATACCCAAGATTAGTGGTAGATATTGTGGAGAGAAATGGTTTCCTGAGGATGCTTTTAATAGGGGATGGGAGGGTGGGCGACGTTGCGCCGGAAACCACGTGGTGCGCACAGGAATACCGACAAGGCTTGTGGAGGAATGGGCTGGCTATATAGCCGCCGGGCTCCTCCCATAAATTCAGGCCACCATGCTGGCCTTCCAACTTATGGTTGGAGCCCTATGGCCGGTAGGATACGGGTAATACACATTGACGCGGACTTACAACATGGATAGACCTGAAGTGTGCCCTGGCCTAACGGACGGTATGCCAAAATAAGGGGGCAAAAACATTCAGGTAGGGATATCATTTTATTTGAATTGTTTACTGAGCGAGTTTGGAAAAAGCTTGTGCGATCTCGAGCTGAGGGTTAGGAATGTACCGGGCGAAGCAGGCGGACTTCCATCTGCCTAGCTTCTTAATGACGTGATCTGGCACCCCATGGCGGGAGGCGGCCGAGGCTGCCCCGATACGAAAGGAGTGAGCTGTATAGTGAGCTGGGTTGAGACGTAGTCTTCGTAAAAGGATCCTCACGTGCTTGACGAACTGGCAGGTGCTTAAAGGTTTGGTCGGGAAAGGGAGTAGGGGAGTAGAGTCTGTTTGTGCTGGTAGGTATGACAGTAGGCAATCCAAAACGGCCACAGGGCACCAGGCATTGTTTGTTTTATATATGCAGATATCCACGCCGGCGCCCAACTGTTGAGTTTTGGACACTGCAAGGTGGAGTGTGAAGTGAGTCGGATGGCGAACTAAGTGACGTCTGCGCAAGACTTGGCCGGTGGGATTATTGCAGGTGAACTCGCTAGGCCGTAGAAACCCATAATAAGCTAAATAGATGGCCGCTTGTATGACCAAGCTAGGGAGGAGGCCAAGCGGAGATGTGGCGAGGATGTTGGACATGTCCCTAAAGATGGCACCGGTTATAGGTAGACGTTTGGGGATGACAATGGGTTGTAGTTTCTGGACTCCGCGCAGGACGGCTCTGGCTGCGTGGGACGTGAATAATGAGGGTTTTGCGGGATCTTGTAAGGCCAGAAAGTGCTGAATGCCTGCTAAGTACAGACGGATGGTGTTGTGGGATAAGGCCAAGCTATTGTGGCAGTATGAGATAAAGGCCAGTATGTGCTTGACGTCTATGGCCGTATTATCGGAGCGGGGTGCCAGAAATTTGCTGAAAACGTCCCAGGCTGCACGGTAGGCTTTTAAGGTGTTGTAAGACAGGGACTGATTGATGAGCTGTGACGCTTGCTGTAGGTGGTGTCCTAGTCCAGGGTCAGCTGAGACCAAGGAGGGATAGGGGCTGACGTCTGGTCGGCTCCGGGTCTCTGCTGAAAAAAGGACGTATAATTAAAACGGGACAGAGCGTCTGCGGCAAGATTACACTTGCCTGGGAGGAAGGTGCAGTGAACATTGAACTGATGTTGCAACGAGAGTTGTACCAGCCTACGCAGGAAGGACATCGTGGCGAGCGACTTGGACCTACCTTTGTTGACAATGTCGGCAGTGGCCTGGTTGTCAGTGGTGAAGCCTACGGTTTGTCCTGTCCAATGGTGGCCCCATAACCTGGCGGCTGCTACCACTGGGTATAATTCAAACAGGGAGGAAGTCTGAGTAAAGCCTGGGATTGCTAGAATCTCTGGCGGCCATGATCCTGCGAACCAGTGGTGGCCAAAAATTGCCGCAAAGCCTTTGGAGGCTGCGGCGTCTGTGACTACCTGCGGGGAGAGGGGAGACATCGCGGGTATGAACATGGATATCCCGTTCCAACTGGTGAGGAACTCCTCCCACATCAACAAGTCTGCTACTGCTGCGGTGTCTAAACTAAGGACCTGATCGGGATCCTGTGACTGGGAAAGGAAAACTAGGAGACGTGAGACGAAGGACCGTCCCTGGGGGATGATCCTTATTGCGAAATTAAGCATTCCCAGCAGGGATTGCAACTGTTTCTTGGTACACCCCCGCGTGCGGGTGAAAGTTTGGAGTACTGATCTAATGCGGGCCAGTTTGTCGGGGGGGAGGCTGGCTTGCATGGTGACGGTATTCAGAATGATACCGAGGAAGGTGACCAAGTGTGCTGGACCGTCTACTTTATGCTCCGCAATGGGAACATTGAGATTTCCGAAGACGACTCTCAACTTGTCTAGGTCTTTCGGGGGTGTATCAGGCTGTTCAATCAGCAAAAAGTCGTCCAAGTAGTGGATGACTTCTTGACACTGGGCTTGGTGCAGCAGTATCCAGGTGAGAGACCGTGCAAAAGTGTCGAAGAGCCAGGGGCTACTTTTGGAGCCGAAAGTCAGCTTGGTAGCAAAGTAGTAAGAGTCTCTCCACTTCATGCCGTGCCAGCACCAGAGGGACGGATGGATAGGTAGGAGCTTAAAGGCATCCGAGATATCGGCTTTGGAGAGCCAGGCGCCTGTGCCGATTTTGATTATGGCTTTGATCGCCATGTCCACGGAGGCGTATTTAAGGGAGAACTCTTCGGAGGGGATTAAGGAATTCAGGCTGGGGATGGGGGAAGAATGAGGCGCAGACAGGTCGTACACCAAGCGAACTTTATTTGAGAACTTGCCCTTGACAAGCCCAATAGGGCTGACTCTCCAGGTGTTGAAAGGGGGCTGAGTGAAGGGGCCTATGACAAAGCCTCGCTGCAGCTCGGTGTGCAACAGTTGATCTATGGCCTGCTCGTCTGTGGCGGCTGAATGCAGATTCTTGCATTCGTGAGACGTGTGGGGTAGGGAGATGAGGCCTGTGTGGAAGCCGGATGTGAACCCTTGGACGAGGAAGGTGGTGAGAGAGGGGGTGGGGTGTGAAGTGAGGTAGTGCTCCAGCCACAGAACGTTCACTTGGCCTAGTCAAGACTTTTTCTGTTGCTTGACCTGGCACAGGGTCTTGGGGTGTGCCCTGTGGCATACGAGGCAAACATGAAGCAGGCGGCACTGGCTAAAGTTGCAGGATCCGAAGTTGAAATTATTGCAGATGGCTGCTCCCCCTGCCGTCAGTACTGGGCGTCCGAACTTGTCCACCTGGGCCGTCTGCTGGGAGGCCGGTAAGCCTAAAGCTGCCTTTGAGGTAGAGGGGACTTCGTGGGGGCGAACATTGGTGGTGTTGGAG
Organism: Rana muscosa; assembly: GCA_029206835.1. NCBI lineage: Eukaryota > Metazoa > Chordata > Amphibia > Anura > Ranidae > Rana > Rana muscosa. The sequence continues at coordinate 83,096,470 of CM055120.1, forward strand.
CACCAAGTGGCAGTATGGGTAGAGGACTGGCAGTTCGTGCATAGAGGTGAGCGTAGGCCAGCGAAGTGGCGGCAGAACAGCTCGGTATCCATAAGACTCCAGTCTGTGGCTGTTTGGAACTGCAACAGCCTAGCAGCTGCTTTGGCTGAGAAGGAGCGGTGATAGTCGTAGAACGAAAATCCTCCGTACTTGTAACCTAGATCCACCAAAGTGTGGAGATATAGGTCCAGCTCTTCCCGTCTGTTGGGGGAGGCCGAGCACAGGACATCCCTGAGAGTCCCGAAGGCCAGCGCAAATTCTGGTACTGACAATTTGCGATTCAGCTTCGGGTCTTTGGCCTTGAGGACCACTGAAACGTCTCCCCACGTGTAGGCCTTGTTATCCGCTACATCGTGGACTGCGAAGAGTAGGGAGGCAAGGTTAATGTCCTTGCCATCCAGGATGTCCTTCCTAATGCTGGCTGGGACCAAATGTGCTGGGAGGACAACGGGGCACTTGCCTGTAGGGATAGCTGGAGGGGGTGTCGGGACCTGGACTACGGGTAGGTCGGGAGTGGCGGTCAGTGGGTGGACCTCTAGGAGCGTCACTCTGGCCTGCATGGCTGTGACTGATGTAGACAAGGACGCTACCAGGGTGTGGAGTTGAGCGACAGCTGCGGCAATAGAGTGCAGGGATGCCCGCTGCGTGCTTGGTCCAGGTGAAGCTGGCATGGGGAGGTCGGTTGAGGCTGGTGGCGGAAATAGGAGCCTAAAGAGCTCTGCTTTCCTGGCTGTGGCCGGGAAGGGCACCTGCCGGCGTCTCAGTTCTGCGGTCAACTTGGGGATGGTCCATCCCCTGAGGGAACGTGTGCTGCCGCTCTCTGAGGCGGGAGAAGGAGGAGGAGGGGCGGTGAGATCTTCACTGCCGGCCTGAGACATGGTTCTAAGAAAATCAGGCCTGGATAGGATATCCTGTCCTCCGAGGTTGGGGTGGTGACCGGAACCTGTAAGGGATGATACGACAATCGGGGTTGTTTCTGTTTCTAAGGGGGATTTCTCCCCCTTTAAATAAAAAAAAATAATAATAATAATTTCTTCCCTTTCTTTTTTTTTTTTTTTCCCTTTTACCTGTAGAAATGACGTCCAACCTAGTGCAGGATGGACCTGGTTTTGACTGATCTGGGGGAGAAACAACAGACAACACGTGACGAGGGGGTACTGACTGATTTGATTGTACCTAATTGAGCGAACCGAATGCGGTAACGATGGTGAAAGTGAGTGACAGAAATGTCCCATGACAGAGACACGGGTCGGTACGTTTGCTATGCGGCTAAACTACCGAGCTCTGGAGCATGTACCGAAATGGGGCCGTGCAGGACTGGTGCGTGTTTAGGGCGAAGCTGCCGAGAATGCGCGTGAAACTTGAACAGCTGTGTCCCTGCTAAATGAGTGGCCGAAATGACCCATGACAGAGACGTGAATCGGTACGTTTTGCAGTAGTGGCTGAAAAACCACCGGGCTCTGGAGCATGTGCGGAAATGGGGGCTGAAAACAACGGGGGTCTTGCTCTGAGGTGGGCATGCCCATTGCGTGTGGGCTATGAAGCAGGGTGTAAGACTTAGTATTACCCCTTTCCCCCTGTATTTGTGAACATACTACCCCTCTGTGTTTTTTTTTTTTTTTTTTTATCGGTGTTTATGCGTTGATGACAGTGAGATGTATGACTATATTATTGTTACTGTTTTACACATGTCACTAAACAATTTCTATGCAAACAAACAAAGCAAAACAAGACAAAATGAGAAGAAGGGGAAAGGAAGAGGGAGGAGGGAGAGAGAGGGAGAGAAAAAACAAAAAGTGGCTATAGTCAATTTAAATGTAACAAATGAATAACAGTGGCTATATTGCAACTGCTGCTGCACCTCAGAGCATTAGGGAATTGGAGGGATTTGGCAGTATGGCACTGCGCAGCTGACCCTTACTTTAACACAGACTGTGAAAAAGTGGGATTGCTGGTGCACTACGAGTGCGAATGTCAAGGGGAATGGGAGTGCGCTGATGTGAGTCGGTGCACGGATGCAGCCTGGACTCGGTCCTGATGCAGCGTCTGACGGAACAAAGGTAACAACAGTGGGGTGAGGGGGGGCGGTGCGGGTGCAACGGTAGTGAGTACCGGATGCCCGATGCGGTGAGATGCGGCCGTGAGTGGGATTGCGGCGCCGGGTGAACGACCAGCTGTGTGGGGGTCTAAGGGGAGATTTTGCTGGTTTAAGAGCAAAATCTCCGACATGGCATCTATGCACAGGATGAGAAGTGGAGCCTACCTGTGATGGCCGAGCCAGGCGTGCGTACGGCGCCGAATCCCGGGACGAGGGTGCTTCGAATTGTGCCGCGCTGCTGAAGGGTCGCACTGAAATGACGTAACGACGTTGCGCCGGAAACCACGTGGTGCGCACAGGAATACCGACAAGGCTTGTGGAGGAATGGGCTGGCTATATAGCCGCCGGGCTCCTCCCATAAATTCAGGCCACCATGCTGGCCTTCCAACATATTAGACTGCGGTACCTGTGTTTGCCACTAGAGGCCGCTGTGGAACGTTTCTTGTCATGTGGACTAGTTTCTTTTCATCAGAGCAAGTCCAGGCAGATGGTGAGTTCTCTTATGGGAAACTGCTTCCTCTGCCATGTTGCAATGCTCGTCCATCCCCCGGCCTGCGGCAAAGAGGGGCCCTGGCTCTTGTCCCTAGTTTCCATTTTCGAAATTAGCGCCGAAGGCGCACGTGGCCGCGCGCGTGCACGCGCCTCTATATATAGAGGTGAGCCGGGAAAGGGGGCGGAGCCTGGGGGATGACGCTCTGTGCGCGCCGCAGCGCTTCTGCGCATGTGCGGGCGTCCCAGCATGTTAAAAACCACAATTTTGTGTGGTGAGCTGGCTATGGAGTGCAGAGACAGAGCTGGCAACATTTAAAAAAAGGCATACAGCAAGCGGTTGATGCAGGCATCCCCTAGAAAGGCACATTAGTAGACACCAACTGTTTCTTATAGCAGCATTTATGCTAAACTATTGTCAGTAAGTGGTGTATTTCGGCTGGAATACCTCAGCTTTGTGGCTTAGGAATATGCCGTCTAAAAACTCCGGGACTAGAAATTCCAGGAGGCATAGGGAGTCTCCATCGGGCTCTGAGGATCTTGGGCATGCTTCGGCTGCACCAGTCTCCCCTGAAGAATCAGAGGTTAGTAACCGTGGAGCACCCTCAGGAGTACCTGGTACTGTGGCTGTCCTCAGTTCACCTGCTCCTGTGTATGTAACAGAGGAGGTTTTTTCCGCAGCTCTGGGAGGGCTGGAAGAGAGATTGTCAGCATTGATCGCTGCTTCCTTGTCACAGGAAAAAAGCGCCCGATCTCCGTCTCCTCCCTCAGAGTGCCTGTTAACAGAGCAACAGTCCCATACAGGGATCGACCTACCTGAAGGGGATCAGGATGAGGTCGATTCGGTTGTAGAGGAATCAACAGTGGAAGAGCCATTCTCAGCATCACATGCTGAAAGGTTATGGGTTCAGTCCCTGACTAATATGGTCCGATCAGCATTTAAAATGCCCCTTGCGGAGCCATCATCCACTTCTGTCTCCTCGTTGGGGTCGCTAAAAGCTCCCCAGACTGTTTGTTCCTTTCCGATCCATCCTTTACTGGAAGGGCTCATTTACCAGGATTGGGAGCATCCTGATAAAATATTTACTCCCCCCAAGAGATTTCCGGTGGTCTATCCCATGGAGCATAAGTTCATCAGAAAATGGAGGGTCCCTACAGTGGACGCAGCCATCTCTTGTGTGAATAAATCACTGACATGTCCAGTGGATAATGTCCAAATGTTCAAAGACCCAATAGATAAAAAATTGGAGTCCTTATTAAAATCTGCGTTTTCTACAGCAGGATTGGTGACACAACCAGCAGTGGCAGCTATTGGGGTCTGCCAAGCAGTGAAGGATCAGTTGAAACAGGTCTTAAGGGACTTGCCAGATCAGCAGGCTCTTGCCCTAGCCGATCTACCTAGAGCCTTATGCTTTGCGGTGGACGCTATAAAGGATTCAATCCATCAGGCCTCCCGCCTTACGCTGTCTGTAGTATATATGCGCAGGCTTCTATGGCTCAAAAACTGGTCTGCTGAAGCTCCCTGTAAAAAATTGCTGGTCAGCTTCCCATTTCATGGTGAACGCTTATTCGGGGAAGACCTGGATAAATATATCCAGAGAATTTCCAGCGGTAAAAGTACACTTTTGCCGGTTAAAAATAGAGTTAGAGGTCCCTCTTTTAAGAGGCCTGCTTCTCCAGTCCCTAGGACATCGGCTGTGAAACAGTTCCGACGGCCTCCTCGGTCAAATCCCGGAGGTAAAAATCAGGGACAATTGCAGGGTAACAAGAAGCCCTGGAGCAGGAGAGGTACAAAACCTCCCCCAAAGTCAAATGCATGAAGGGTTGCCCCCACTCAATCGGGTGGGGGGAAGACTTCAGTTGTTCACAGAGACCTGGCGGGACACGATCAGAGACAGATGGGTGCTTTCCGCAGTAAATCTGGGATACAAATTGGAGTTAAAAAACTCCCCTCCTTCCCGCTTTATAAGGTCAAACGTGCCAAGGGATCCCCAGAAGAGAGGATCCCTCCTGTTGGCACTAGAACAATTATTGCTTCAAGCAGTAATTATAGAGGTTCCCCTGGAAGAATGGGGGTTCGGGTTTTACTCAAACCTCTTTACAGTCCCGAAGCCAAACGGGGATGTGAGGCCCATAATAAATCTAAAAGGGCTAAACAAATTCCTACATATCAGGACTTTCCGGATGGAGTCGATCCGGTCGGTGGCCACTGCCCTACAAGGGGAGGAATGGTTAGCCTCGATCGACATCAAAGATGCTTATTTGCACATTCCCATCTTTCCAGCCCACCAAAAATTTCTACGCTTTGCGGTAGAAGGGCGCCATTTTCAGTTCAGAGCCTTACCCTTCGGTCTGGCCACAGCACCAAGAGTGTTCACAAAAATTCTGGCCCCATTATTGGCCAATCTAAGAACACGAGGTGTAACGATAATGGCATATCTAGACGACTTGTTGCTGATAGACCACTCAGTGGAAAAACTAGAAGTGGTTGTTCACGAGACAATCAAGTATCTGGAATATCACGGTTGGATTATCAACCGAGACAAGTCAGCCCTAAAACCAGTCAAAAGTCTGGAATACTTGGGGCTAAGGCTGGATTCAGACCAGAGAAAAGTTTTCTTGCCTCAAGAAAAGGGGTCGTCTTTGAGGGATCTGATCCACTTAGTGGGTTCAAAAAGACAGCCATCCATACGCCTGTGCATGAGGCTGCTGGGAAAAATGGTGGCATCATTCGAAGCAGTACCCTATGGTCAATTCCATTCAAGGAATTTGCAAAGGGCCATACTGTCAGCCTGGAACAAAAAAGTTCAGGCTCTGGACTTACCAATGTCCTTGTCCCCTTCCGTTCGCAAGAGCCTCCGCTGGTGGTTGGTTCCCCAGAATCTGGAAAGAGGGAAATCCTTCAGTCCGATTTCCTGGAAGGTGGTCACTACAGATGCCAGCCTTATAGGCTGGGGAGCAGTACTGGAGCAATGGTCTCTCCAGGGCAGATGGTCGGATGCAGAAAAGGCCCTGCCCATCAATCTCTTAGAGATACGAGCAGCCCGGTATGCCCTAGTAGCATGGACATCCAAACTCCAAGGGTCCCCTGTCAGAATTCAATCAGACAATGCCACAGCAGTGGCATATATCAATCATCAGGGGGGCACCAGGAGTCGTGCAGCCCAGAGGGAAGTAAATTACATCCTGAGATGGGCAGAAAGATATGTCCCAGCCATATCTGCGGTATTCATTCCAGGAGTGGAGAATTGGAAGGCGGACTTTCTAAGTCGCCAACAATTATGCCCAGGGGAATGGTCCCTTCATCCCGAGGTTTTCCGGACAATATGTCAGTGGTGGGGAACACCGGATGTAGATCTGCTAGCATCCAGATTCAATACAAAAGTGGACAGGTTTGTCTCTTGGACAAGGGATCCCCTAGCTTGCGGCTCGGATGCCCTAGTGTTCCCTTGGGATCAGTTCAAGCTGATATATGCATTCCCACCGCCACAATTGTTACCTCGATTACTCCGCAGAATCAGGGTAGAAAAGAAACCAGTAATTCTGGTGGCTCCAGCGTGGCCCCGAAGAGCATGGTACGCGGAGATTGTAAAGATGTCTGTGGGGAGTCCTTGGACCCTCCCACATCGTCCGGACCTGCTTTCGCAAGGACCGATATACCACCCTTCCTTACCAGCCCTAGGTTTGACGGCCTGGCTATTGAAGCCCACATTCTAAAAAAGAGAGGGCTCTCTAATGCTGTGGTATCTACCATGATCAATGCCAGGAAGCCGGTATCCAGGCAGATCTACTATAGAATCTGGAAGGCGTACATCGCCTGGTGTGAGGCCAAGAAATGGCATCCACGTAAATACGTAATAGGTAGGATTCTGGACTTCCTACAATGGGCTGTAGATAGGAAGCTTGCCTTGAGTACTATCAAGGGTCAGATTTCGGCCTTGTCAATATTTTTTCAAAGGCCCTTGGCTTCGCATTCACTAGTCAAAGCCTTTATACAAGGAGTGATGCGTATTAGTCCTCCGGTTAATATTCCCATATGTCCATGGGATCTAAACTTGGTTCTGTCGGTTCTACAGAAACAACCATTTGAACCATTACAGCATATTTCCCTGGTTCTTCTCACCAGGAAATTGATTTTTCTAGTAGCCATTTGTTCGGCTAAAAGAGTGTCGGAATTAGCAGCTATGTCCTGTAAGGAGCCATATCTGGTTATCCATAAGGATAGAGTAGTGTTACGCCCTCATCCAGCCTTTCTTCCTAAGGTGGTATCGAGGTTTCATTTGAACCAAGATGTGGTTCTTCCTTCTTTTTTCCCCAAACCTACTTCGGTAGAGGAAAAGTTATTGCATTCTTTGGATGTAGTAAGAGCAGTTAAAGCTTATCTAAAAGCCACTGCTCAGATTCGCAGAACGGATACTTTGTTTATTCTGCCGGAAGGCCCCAGAAAGGGTCAGGCAGCGTCGAAATCTACTTTAGCCAAGTGGATTCGACAGGTCATAATACAAGCCTATGGCTTGAGAAGGAGACCGCCTCCGTTCAAAGTTAGAGCGCACTCCACGAGAGCAGTTGGAACTTCATGGGCAGTGCATCACCAGGCCTCCCTGGCTCAAATCTGTAAGGCCGCAACATGGTCTTCAGTTCACACGTTTACTAGGTTCTACCAGGTGGACGTTAGAAGTCAGGAGGATGTCGCCTTTGGGCGCAGTGTGTTGCAGGCCGCAAAAGATCCTCATGTCTGATAGCGCTCAGCTTATATATGGTGTATCCCCCCCCCCTCATTGGGCATTGCTTTAGGACATCCCATTAGTAATGACTATGTTGCTCTGTGTCCCGTGATGTACGAGAAAGAAAATAGGATTTTTATAACAGCTTACCTGTAAAATCCTTTTCTTGGAGTACATCACGGGACACAGAGCTCCCGCCCCTCTTTGGGGACACTTATTGCTTTGCTACAAAACTGAGGTGCTCCCGGATGGGAGGGGCTTATATAGGGGAGGGTACTTCCGGTTTTGGAAGTTGCCAGTGCCAGCACCTGACGGTATCTATATAACCCATTAGTAATGACTATGTCGCTCTGTGTCCCGTGATGTACTCCAAGAAAAGGATTTTACAGGTAAGCTGTTATAAAAATCCTATTTTTTCTACCATGAAAACATAGCAGAAGCTGCCTGTCTTCAGTTTCTATTTGTTCGATCAAAACTTCTGAAGTAGAAATTTGAATAGGGATGAATCCACTTCTCTGGCTTATTTACTTATGTGTATTTTTAAGCACGAGCTATCAAATTGTGTAAGCCATAAGCTTTTTACAACAGCTTGTGAGCAGGCAGGAAAATTTCTGAAATGCAGAGCACCAAGTGCTGGCTAAAATGTGCATTGTGTCGTCTTTTTTAGTCATAAATTATTAATAATTATTAATAATTTTTTAGGTTTGATCATAATAAATGAAGAAAATATATTATTTATGCTGGACCTGCAGAGTGATAATTGCTGCTGTTGAAAGGATATGCAAATGGAGCATCTCAGTGTGTTTGTAAAAAGGTGTATTGGACAGGTGAATGAGGCATCAGAAATGGAATGCAGCTGCTTTAGGGTTCATTTACACCAGCTGCTGCATTACAACTCAGCGGCTGGTGTGTGGTGTGTTCTGGCCAGACCAGCGCAGTGTTGATGTGCCAATACCAGCACAATGCACGGTTCACTCTTTTTTTTTGTTCTTTTAGTTTATTGAAAAGTCACACAGATTTCTATCAAAGTTCTATCCTGCGCTTCCCTGAAAAAAAGTACTGCTCACTTTTTTTCAGCCCACACCAACCCCACACCACCGCAATGCAGTGATGTGAACCAGATACACTGGAGACAAGGCATTTTGCAGTGTCATGTGGTGGTGGTGGGGGGGGGGGGGGTTGGTGTTACTGCGCTGTAATAGCCACCTAACGCAGTCCCACTGCACCTGGTGTGATTGGACCCTTAGCCCTGGTTCACACTGGTGCGATTTGACATGCAATTTGACATGTCAAATCGGCGAAATTTGCCGCAAATTGCGGGCAATGGCACCGTCCTAATCGGTGCAACGCCAAATCTGCGGCGCTGCACCGAATACAAAAAGTAGTTTATGTACTACTTTTTGCGATTTCAGCCGCGATTTACATTGACATCTGTTTCAGATGTCTTTGAAATCGCGGCTGAAATCGGGACTGCCAGCAGAAGTGAAATCGTGCGAGTTCAGCTGAACTCGCAGGCTTTACTCCCGCAGCCCCAGTGTGAACGTGGGCTTAGGCTGGGTTCACAGTAATTTTAATGATCTCCAGGACTGCTGTGGATGCTGATGCTGATACTTAGCATTTGCACGAGTATCAGGACTTGTACAAATGCACCAATACGTAAAACTGATACCTACTGGCTCAGTTTTTTCAGCTGTCAGCGGGATTCTCCCACTGACCACTGAAATGTACACAAAAGAATGCAGTAATTATCGGTTGTTAAGGAGCAGGGCCGCCACTTCCTTAACAACTGATGACTCATTTATCTGTCAGGGGGCTTCCCCCCTGACAGATAAATGTGATTAAAACCAGGGACAGCTGCTGCTAGGGCGACCCTGTAGGATCCTGAAGAGAAGCCAGCAGCCGGATGTGCGGCATGAGTAAGGGAACCGCAAGCCGGGTACAACCGATGCCCTGCATGGAAGTCCTGCTTGCCCCTGATATCACCTTCCTCCACCTCCTTTCAGACTGTCCGCTCTTTTGTGGGAGGACAGGCAGCAGCGCTGCTCTTCTTCAGCTGATGCCACCTCCTCCCAGGTAAAGGGAGAGGAACAGGCATGGCAGCATGTCGCACATAGATCTTCAGTAGTAGAGCAGTAGGTAGTAGAGTGGGAAACTGGTGTGCGGGGGGCTGGGGGCACAATGAAGAACAGGTATGTAGGAAGTACAGTGGGGAAAAGTTTTGTGTCTGGGGAAGGGGGGGATTATAGTAAGGAAGAGGGCTTAAGGGTGGTATCGTGGGGAACAGGTGTGGGGGGGGGGGAAGTGGGGAACAGGTGTGCAGGAAGGGGGAAGACAGGCATTTAGGGTGATACAGTGGGTAACAGGAGTGCAGGGGGGCACAGTGGGGACCTAGGAAATAGGTATCGGCAAGTAAAAAAAAGTATTGGTACTCGTACTCGTTGCTACAAACGTGGTATTGGTGCATCCCTAGTCTTTGGCTCTGTTTCAGGTCCGAATTCAGCCTCAAATTTGGGCCTGATTTGTCCCTGAAACAGAAAACAGGGACGAACCGAACCCCGGCTGTGAGACGCATCCGATTTAAGTGTGAACCCAGCCTTAAAGCGTATGTAATCCCTGACAATGAACTTCTTTAATGGACTCAAATCGCACCGCACTGAATCGCATGAGTATTGAGTAGGAATGTGGTGCCTGTGTGATTCAAATGTGGTTCATAGTGTGAACCAAGGCTAACTAATAGTTCTTACCTAAGACTACAGAATGTCTATATTGTACAGATGAGAAGAGTGGGAGGGTTTTAGTAATTTAGCAAAAGACAAATTGGCAGGGCTGACACCACTCAACTGCCTTATGTTGTTAGCCCACAACAGGACTTAGGAGCTGAGTACATTTATGGCAGAACAGCAGGTATTTTTATGTACCTAAAATTGTAACTCCTTGACAATTCAGGCATAATCAGGTTAATCAGACAAATATATCTCACAACTGTATAATCAATATTGAGTATGCAAAAATGACAATCCAGCACATAATAACTCCACCTTGGATGATTTTTACTCTTAGCATGCTAGTGAAGCCTCGTACACACGACCAATCGTTGTAAAAAACCCGTCGATTTTCTCGACGAGATTCTTGTCAAGCTTTCCTTGCATACACACTGTCAATTCCAAATCTCGTCGTTGTTCTGCGCGGTCACGTACAACATGTACGACGGCAGTATAAAGGGGAAGTTCGATTCCAATGGCTCCACCACTTGGGCTGCTCTTGCTGATCTTGTGTTATCGCGTGTTAGTAAAAAATTTGGTGAGAGACGATTTGCGCTTTTCAGCCTCGTGCTTTTCAGTTCAGCATGACGAATGTGCTATCTCCATTACGAACGCTAGTTTTACCAGGAGCGCTCCCGTCTCATACTTGATTCTGAGCATGCACAATTTTTTAAGACTCGGAAAAGCATACACACGACCGGTTTTCTCGTCGCAAAACAGGCCAACGAGAATCCTGACGAGAAAATAGAGAGCAGGTTCTCTATTTCTTGTTCATACATCACGGGACACAGAGCAGCATAGTCATTACTATGTGGGTTATATAGAATTACCTTCAGGTGCTGGCACTGGCAACTTCCAAAACAGGAAGTACCCTCCCCTATATAAGCCCCTCCCATCCGGGAGTACCTCAGTTTTTTGCCAGTGTCTAAGGTGTTGGCCAAGGTTAACATGTATTCATCTGGGCTTGTGTACAGGTTCTCTGGGCCTTAGCAAGCTATTCCGGATCCGACCAAAAAAGCTTCATAGCTAAACGGTCGGTACCCGGGCCTTGCAGAGAAGAGCAAGGTTTTGCCTGTAATGCCTCTCTTAGGAGGGCTGGACCCTGGGATCCAGAGCTCTGGTCATACCCAAAACCAAGAGGCTATCTGTGCAGGGTGCTATACAGGTCCAGGGGAGTGGAATCCTTGGGAACCCGGTCCCTGAAGGTCTAGTACAATGCCTGCCGTGAGAGGTGAAGTTTGGGCTTCTGTGGACCAAACAAAGTCCTGCGGCGGGGAAAAGGTAAGTGGGGGCCCCTCAGGAACTTGGTTCTATTGAGGGGACCCCCAAGCCTAATATGTCTTTCTGCCTGTTACCTAAAGGGTATTCCCGCTAATAGCTGTATATGCCTAAGAAATCCTAGAAATGTTTTTTCATAAGGGAAGTTTTAAAAAAACTGTAAACCTGGAAATGTTTTTCATAAAGGAGGTTTTAAAAAAAAAAAAGACAAAAGTGCGGTACCTGTGTTTGTCCACTAGAGGCCGCTGTGGAACGTCTTTTTTCTTGGGACTATTCCTTCCATGGTGAAAGTCCAGGCAGATGAGTGAGCTCTCTATCAGGGAAGCTGCATTCCTCTGTCATGCTGCCAAGTAGTTTCCTTCCATCCCCGAGTCCTGGTGGAACAGGGACCCTGGCTCCTCTCCCTACATGGCGCCAAGAGCGCACACGTGCACGCGCGCGCACACATGCTTTCTTTTTATAAGGTTTAGCTTCAAAAAAGGGGGCGGAGCCTGGCAGATGACGCGCTCTGTGCGCCCAGCGCTTCTGCGCATGTGCGGGCGTCCCAGCAAGATAAAAGGACTCAGTCCACGCTGCTTGCTATGGACACAGAGCATGAAAAGGAGCTGGTAGCATGGTATAGGGGCTTACAGCGGGCGGTTGATACAGGCATCCCCAGAAAGACGCATTAGTAGACACCCACTGATGTACATAGCAGCAAATTGCATTAGACTATTTCAGTAAGGGGTGTATTGCGGCTGGAATACCTCAGCTTTGAACTAAGGAATATGCCGCCTAAAAAACTCCGAGATATACCTCTCAGGAAGTGTAGGGGGTCTCCATCGGGCTCTGAGGATCTGGAGCAGTCATCTGCACCTTCCTCCCCTGAGAAATCAGAGGTTAATACCCATAAGGAACCCCCGGGAGTGCCAGGTACTGCGGCTGTCCTCAGTCCACCTGCTCCTGCATATATAACAGAGGAGGTTTTTTCCTCAACTCTGGAGGGATTGGAGCAGAGATGGGCTGCATTGATCGCTTCTTCTCTACAGGAAAGAAAGCGCGCCAGATCTCCATCACCTCCATTAGAGTGCCTGTTGGCAGAGCAACAGTCCCAGGAAGGGACCGACCTACCTGAAGGGGATCAGGAGGAGGTTAGCTCTGTTTTTGAGGAATCGACAGTAGATGAACCATTTTCAGCATCACAGACTGAAAGATTGTGGGTCCAGACCCTAACTGACATGGTTCGATCTGCATTTAAAATGCCTCTTGTTGAACCATCAACTACTGCTGTCTCCTCATTGGGGTCGCTAAAAGCTCCCCAGGTTAATTGCTCCTTTCCAATACATCCATTATTGGAAGGATTTATATACCAGGACTGGGAACATCCTGATAAACTATTTGTTCCGCCTAAAAGGTTTCCGGTGATCTATCCCATGGAGGAAAAGTTCACCCAGAGATGGAGTGTTCCTACGGTGGATGCAGCCATCTCTTCTGTGAACAAATCACTGACATGTCCAGTAGATAATGTTCAAATGTTCAAAGATCCAGTGGATAAAAAATTGGAATCTTTATTAAAATCTGCTTTTTCCACAGCAGGGGCTGTTACACAGCCAGCAGTGGCAGCTATTGGAGTCTGCCAAGCTTTAAAGGATCAAATGAAAATGGTCCTGAGAGATTTGCCAGACCAACAGGCCCAGGCTCTGGCTGATCTGCCTAGAGCATTATGCTTTGCGGTTGACGCCATCAAGGATTCTATCCATCAGGCCTCCCGCCTCACGCTGTCTTTGGTACATATGCGTAGGCTTCTGTGGCTCAAAAACTGGTCTGCTGAAGCTCCCTGTAAGAAGCTCTTAGTTAGCTTCCCATTTCATGGGGAACGCCTTTTTGGCGAAGACCTGGATAAGTATATCCAGAAGATTTCCAGTGGTAAAAGTACTCTCTTACCGAGTAAGAAGAGGTCTAGGGGTCCATCTTTTAAGAGGACTACCTCTCCTATCCCTGCGACGTCTGCTACTAAGCAGTTCCGACGGCCTCCTCGGTCAAACTCAGGAGGTAAAAATCAGGGACAACCACAGGGTAATAAAAAGCCCTGGATCCGAAGAGGTACTAAACCAGCCTCCAAGTCAAGCCTATGAAGGGCTGCCCCCACTCAAACGGGTGGGGGGAAGACTTCAGTTGTTCGCAGAGACCTGGCGGGAGACGATCAAAGACAGATGGGTGCTCTCCGCAGTAACTCTGGGATACAAGTTGGAGTTAAAAGAGTCTCCTCTGTCCCATTTTATGTGGTCAGGCATGCCAAGAGACCCTCTGAAAAGACGGTCTCTCCTATTGGCGTTAGAACAACTATTGCTCCAAGGAGTAATTATGGAGGTTCCTATGGAAGAGTGGGGGTTGGGTTTCTACTCAAACCTTTTCACAGTCCCAAAGCCAAACGGGGACATAAGACCCATATTGGACCTAAAGAGTCTAAACAAATTTCTAAACGTCCGGTCTTTCCGGATGGAGTCGATCCGATCGGTCACCGCTGCCCTACAAGGGGAGGAATGGTTAGCCTCGATCGACATCAAAGATGCTTACTTGCATGTTCCCATCTTTCCAGGTCATCAAAAATTCCTACGCTTTGCAGTAGAAGGGCGCCATTTTCAGTTCAGAGCCTTACCATTCGGTCTGGCCACAGCACCACGAGTGTTCACAAAAATTCTGGCCCCACTGTTGGCCGATCTAAGAACACAGGGTGTAACGATAATGGCATACCTAGACGACCTGTTGTTGATGGACCACTCAGTTGCCAAGCTAGAAGTGGTAATTGTCGATACAATCAAGTATCTAGAATCTCACGGTTGGGTCATCAACCTGGACAAGTCAGCCCTACAGCCAGTGAAAAACCTGGTATATCTAGGGCTACGGCTGGATTCAGACCAGAGGAAGATTTTCTTACCTCTAGACAAGGTATCCTCTTTGAGGGGCTTGGTCCGTCTGCTTTGTGCAAAAAGACAGCCGTCCATACGCCTGTGCATGAGGCTGCTAGGAAAGATGGTAGCATCATTCGAAGCTGTGCCATACGCCCAATTCCACTCAAGGAATTTACAAAGGGCCATATTGTCAGCCTGGAACGGAAAAGTTCAGGCTCTAGACTTCCCGATGGCTTTGTCCCCTTCCGTTCGGAAGAGTCTCTGCTGGTGGTTGATCCCCCAGAATCTCCAGAAGGGAAAACCCTTCAGCCCGATATCTTGGAAGGTGGTCACTACAGATGCCAGCCTTACAGGCTGGGGGGCAGTACTGGAGCCATGGTCTCTCCAGGGCAGATGGTCAAATGTAGTAAAAACCCTGCCCATCAATCTCTTAGAGATACGAGCAGCCCGGTACGCCCTAGTAGCCTGGACATCCAGACTCCAAGGGTCCCCTGTCAGAATTCAATCAGACAATGCCACAGCAGTGGCATATATCAATCATCAGGGAGGCACCAGGAGTCGTGCAGCCCAGAGGGAAGTAAGTCACATCCTGGAATGGGCAGAAAAGCATGTCCCATGTATATCAGCTGTCTTCATTCCAGGGGTGGAGAATTGGAAGGCGGACTTTCTGAGTCGCCAACAGTTATGCCCAGGGAAATGGTCCCTTCATCCCGAGGTCTCAAGAGCAATATGTCAGCGGTGGGGAACACCGGATGTAGATCTGCTAGCATCCAGATTCAACGCAAAGGTGGACAGATTTGTCTCCCGGACAAGGGATCCCCTCGCTTGCGGCTCGGATGCTCTGGTGTTCCCTTGGGATCAGTTCAGACTGATATATGCATTCCCTCCGCTACAATTGTTGCCTCGACTCCTTCGCAGAGTCAGGTTGGAGTAGAAGCCGGTGATCCTGGTGGCTCCAGCGTGGCCCCGAAGGGCCTGGTACGCGGAGATCATCAAAATGTCTGTGGGGAGTCCTTGGACCCTTCCACGTCGTCCGGACCTGCTTTCGCAAGGACCGATATACCACCCTTCCTTACTAACTCTAAGTTTAACGGCCTGGCTATTGAGTCCCACATCCTAAAGAAGAGAGGTCTCTCTAACTCTGTGGTATCAACTATAATCAATGCCAGGAAGCCTGTATCCAGGCAGATCTACTATAGAGTTTGGAAGGCGTACATCACTTGGTGCGAGGCCAGAAAATGGCATCCACGTAAGTACGTTATAGGCAGAATTCTGGACTTCCTGCAGTGGGCTGTAGACAGGAAGTTTGCCTTAAGTACTATCAAGGGCCAGGTTTCGGCCTTGTCAATACTATTTCAAAAGGCCCCTGGCTATGCATTCACTTGTCAAATCCTTTATGCAAGGTGTGACTCGTATTATTCCACCGATTAAGGCTCCCATATGCCCATGGGATCTAAATTTGGTTCTGTCGGTTCTGCAGAAGCAGCCATTTGAACCTTTGCGGCACATTTCCTTGGTTCTACTCACCAGGAAATTGATATTTTTAGTAGCCATATGCTCGGCTAGAAGAGTGTCGGAATTAGCCGCCATGTCCTGTAGGGAGCCATATCTGGTTATCCATAAGGACAGAGTAGTATTACATCCTCACCCAGCCTTTCTTCCTAAGGTGGTATCGAGGTTTCACTTGAACCAGGATGTGGTTCTTCCTTCTTTTTTCCCCAAACCAAGCTCGGTAGAGGAAAAGTTATTGCATTCTTTGGATGTAGTAAGAGCAGTTAAAGCTTATCTAAAAGCCACTGCTCAGATTCGTAGAACGGATTCTCTGTTTGTTCTGCCGGAAGGCCCCAGAAAGGGTCAGGCAGCATCAAAATCTACTTTAGCCAAGTGGATTCGACAGGTCATAATACAAGCCTATGGCTTGAAAAGTAGACCGCCTCCGTTCAAAGTTAGGGCGCACTCCACGAGAGCAGTTGGAACTTCATGGGCAGTGCATCACCAGGCCTCCCTGGCGCAAATTTGTAAGGCCGCAACATGGTCTTCAGTACACACGTTTACTAGGTTCTACCAGGTGGACGTGAGAAGTCAGGAGGATGTCGCCTTTGGGCGCAGTGTGTTGCAGGCCGCAAAAGATCCTCATGCCTGATGGCGCCCAGCTTATGTATGGTGTATCCCCCCCCTCATGTGGCATTGCTTTGGGACGTCCCACATAGTAATGACTATGCTGCTCTGTGTCCCGTGATGTATGAACAAGAAAGTAGGATTTTTAAAACAGCTTACCTGTAAAATCCTTTTCTTGGAGTACATCACGGGACACAGAGCTCCCACCCCTCTTTTGGGGACACGTATTGCTTTGCTACAAAACTGAGGTACTCCCGGATGGGAGGGGCTTATATAGGGGAGGGTACTTCCTGTTTTGGAAGTTGCCAGTGCCAGCACCTGAAGGTAATTCTATATAACCCACATAGTAATGACTATGCTGCTCTGTGTCCCGTGATGTACTCCAAGAAAAGGATTTTACAGGTAAGCTGTTTTAAAAATCCTACTTTTTCTCGTCGAGATTCCCGGCAGTTTTCTCGACGAGAAACCATACACACAAATGGTTTTCTCGGCAAGAAAGCTCTCTCGGCAGTTTTCTTGTCGTTTTTTTCGTGTGTACGAGGCTTGAGAGTTTCCAGATGTGGGTTTAAAGCAGTAGCGGTGCGTCCATTAGGGGCGATCTGGCGCCACTCCCTCTCTCCAGCCACCCCCTCTGTGTACTCTGAATGATCCATGCATTGCATGAATCTATCCACGGCCACTGTAGCCACCCCCCATTCAGGCGTCCAGACCCTTTTCGGGCGCCAAGCATCTAAATTACAGCGGCGAGGGGGCCCAGATGTAATACCAGGCACCTGATTGGCTGAAGGTAGAGGAGATCCCATTGTTTGCTGTGCAGAACAGGAAGAAGACACGCACGGAGGAGTCCTGCATCCATCATCATGCTACACAGCTCACCGTTTGTCAAACTGCCTGACCCACCACCACAATAGGGTAAGTGCCAGGCAGACAGTGGGTGGGTGGGGGCACAGTGGCTGCATATTATGGGCACAGATGCTGCAATTGATGGGGCACAGTTGGCTGCATTTGATGAGCACAGAGGCTGCATATGATGGGCACAGTTGGCTGCATATTATGGGCATCATGGCTGCATTAGATGAGCACAGTTGGCTACATATGATGGGGACAGTTGGCTGCATATGATGGGCACAGTTGGCTGCATATGATGGGCACAGTGGCTGCATATGATGGGCAGAGTGGCTGCAATTAATGTTTTTGTTTCAGTATTTTTCAGAATTTTTCACTTTGTTTGTGCCCCCCAAAAATTTTGAGCACCAGCCGCCACTGGTTTAACCACTTAACAACCACCTGCCGACAAATAACGTCGACAAGGTGGTTGCTTAACTCTGGGAGGACGTTATATAACGTCCTCCCAGAATCGCGCTCCCGCGCGCCCCCTGGGGCGCGCACACGGGAAACTCCGTGACCGCCGGGTCCAGAGGACCCGGCGGATCACGAATCGCGGTAAATCGCCGCTGATAGCGGCCGTTTACCACGTGATCGCTCCGTCAAATGACGGAGCAATCACTTGTAAACAGACCGGCGTCATTTGATGACGCCGGTTCCTCCCTCCCCTCTCTGTACCGATCGGTACAGTGTGAGAGGGGAGGGGGAGGGAGCGGATGGCAGCAGCAGCACTGTGGGCTGGATCTGTGACAATTGCAGTCACAGATCCATCCATCCATCCATCCCTGCTCAGCCATCCCTGTGCTATACCCTGCCAATACTCTGCAATACACCCTGCCAATACTCTGCAAAATACCCTGCCAATACTCTGCAATACCCTGGTGCAATACTCTGCAATACCCTGGTGCAATACTCTGCAATACCCTGGTGCAATACTCTGCAATACCCTGCAAAATACTCTGCAATACCCTGCGAAATACTCTGCAATACCCTGCGAAATACTCTGCAATACCCTGGTGCAATACTCTGCAATACCCTGGTGCAATACTCTGCAATACCCTGGTGCAATACTCTGCAATACCCTGGTGCAATACTCTGCAATACCCTGCACAATACTCTGCAATACCCTGCACAATACTCTGCAATACCCTGCAAAATACTCTGCAATACCCTGCAAAATACTCTGCAATACCCTGCGCAATACTCTGCAAAATACTCTGCAATACCCTGCACAATACTCTGCAATACCCTGCACAATACTCTGCAATACCCTGCACAATACTCTGCAATACCCGCCACAATACTCTGCAATACCCGCCACAATACTCTGCAATACCCTCCACAATACTCTGCAATACCCTCCACAATACCCTGTGCAATACCCTCCACAATACCCTGTGCAATACCCGTGCAATACCCTGCCATACACCGCAATACCCTGCCATACACCGCAATACCCTGCCATAGTCCGCAATACTCCACAATGCCCTGCAATACTCCGCAATGCCCGGCAATACTCCGCAATGCCCGGCAATACTCCGCAATGCCCGGCAATACTCCGCAATGCCCAGCAATACTCCGCAATGCCCGGCAATACTCTGCAATAACCACTTCCCGCCCTCCGGCCGTCATATGACGTCCTTGACTTTGTGCGGGGATATCTGAATGATGGGAGCAGCTACAGGCATCATTCAGATATTAGCTTTTTCAGCCAGCGATTCCCTACACCATAAGAACAATTATAGCGGCTGTTCCGCCGCTTGATCATTCTTACGGGAGGCGAGAGGGGATGTCCCCCCCCCCCGCCGCCCTCCGGTGCTTCTACCGACTCACCGCTACGATCAAAGCCAGGATTGTTGTTTTTTTTTTTTGTATTTTTTTCAGGCTTCCCAGCCTAGAGGTGAGATGTGGGGTCTTATTGACACCCCCCCCCCCCCCCCATATCTCACTGTAAAGAGGACCTGTCATGCCATATTCCTATTACAAGGGATGTTTACGTTCCTTGTAATAGGTATAAAAGTGATCAAAAAAATGTTTAGGGCGGAAAAACATGTCAAACTAAAATAAATAAAGTAAAATGAAGAATAAAATATATTTTTTTTTTAAAGCGCCCCTGTCCCCGTGAGCTCGCATACAGAAGCGAACGCATACGTAAGTCCCGCCCACATATGAAAACGGTTTTCAAACCACACATGTGAGGTATCTCTGCGAACGTTAGAGCGAGAGCAATCATTTTGGCCCTAGACCTCCTCTGTAACTCAAAACATGTAACCAGTAAAAATATTTAAAGCGTTGCCTATGGGGATTTTTTAAGTAGCGAAGTTTGGCGCCATTCCACGAGTGTGTGCAATTTTTAAGGGCGACATGTTAGGTATCTATTTACTCGGCGTAACTTCATCTTTCACATTATGCAAAAACATTGGGCTAACTTTACTGTTTTTTTTTTTTTTTTAAGCACAAAACATTTTTTTTCTGTAAAAAACGCGTTAAAAAAATTGCTGCGCAAATATCGTGCGAGATAAAAAGTTGCAACAACCACCATTATATTCTCTAAGGTCTTTGCTAAAAAAACATATATAATGTTTTGGGGTTCTATGTAATTTTCTAGCAAATAAATGATGATTTTTACATGTAGGAGAGAAATGTCAGAATTGGCCTTGGTGCTCCAGAACGCCTGAAGGTGCTCCCTGCATGTTGGGCCTCTGTATGTGGCCACGCTGTGTAAAAGTCTTACACATGTGGTATCGCCATACTCGGGAGTAATAGCAGAATGTGTTTTGGGGTGTAATTTGTGGAATGCATATGCTGTGTGTGAGAAATAACCTGCTAATATGACAATTTTGTGAAAAAAAAAAAAGAGAAAAAAAAATCTTGATTTTGCAAAGAATTGTGGGAAAAAATGACAACTTCAAAAAACTCACAATGCCTCTTTCTGAATACCTTGGAATGTCTTCTTTCCAAAAAGGGGTCATTTGGGGGGTATTTGTACTTTTCTGGCATGTTAGGTTCTCAAGAATTGAGATAGGCCGTCAGTACTTCAGGTGTGATCAATTTTCAGATATTGGCACCATAGCTTGTGGACTCTATAACTTTCACAAAGACCAAATAATATCCACCAATTTGTACTTATTTTTACCAAAGATATGTAGCAGTATAAATTTTGGCCAAAATTTATGAAGAAAAAATAGTAATTTGCAAAATTTTATAACAGAAACGAAAAAAAAAAACATTTTTTTACAAAATTTTCAGTCTTTTTTCTCTTATAGCGCAAAAAATAAAAAACCCAACAGTGATTAAATACCACCAAAAGAAAGCTCTATTTGTGTGAAAAAAAGGACAAAAATTTCATATGGGTACAGTGTTGTATGACTGAGTAATTGTCATTCAAAATGTGAGAGCACCGAAAGCTGAAAATTGGTCTGGTTATTAAGGGGGTTTAAGTGCCCAGTGGTCAAGTGGTTAAAGTGTGTTTGAGAAATGATTTATCCATCTGATCAACTCTAATTAATAAAATCTATTTTGAATAAAGTTACCAACAACGTATTTCCTAGACATTTTTCTGAATATCATGAATCTAACCCAGTGGGATTGAAGCTGTTTGGGATATCTGGGACTGAAGCTAGGTATCTTGTAGTTAAACACTAAAGGTTATGTAAGCGAAAGACATGCCAGATATATGTACTTAATAGTCGGACTCCTCACAGGCTGAATGAAGGATTTGATCTCGGTATGGTTATTTCGTTGATTATTTCTATTGTGCTCTGATCCAAAAGGACCCTTATGTAGCACCCCTATTGGAGTATTATGGAAAGTAGAGTTCATTGTTCCATGTTCATTAGATAGTGATATCTTTCTTTTATAAGACATCTCTCAATATTTATTATTATATATGCATTTGTGGATATTAGAATATGTGAAGGTTACGCTTTTAATGTTAGAATAGAGTCAATTGTACTGTAGAGACCTGAATATATAGAGATCAGAGATAGACAAACTGAGTTAATTATTATTATCACCTTTACATCTACAGTTTATACTGTATATATACTTCTCAGCCATAACATATAACCACCCACCATAACCCGTTGAGGCATGGACTCCACTAGACTTCTGAAGATATGGTGTGGTATTTGTCATCAAGCCGCCAGTAGCAGATCCTTTACATTCTGTAAGTTGCGAGGTAGGTTCTTTATGGATTGAACTTGTTCTTACAGCACATCCCACATTGAATTTGGAGGCCTCGTCAACATCTCAAATGACCTGTACACACAAGTGGAATTTCTGTCGGAAAAAACTTGGATGGTTTTTCCGTCGGAATTCCGCTCAAGCCTGCCTTGCATACACACGGTCACACAAAAGTTTGGTGAACTTTTGACTGTCAAGAACGCAGTGACGTAAAAGACTACAGCGAGCCGAAAAAATTAAGTTCTATGCTTCCGAGCACGCGTCGATTTGTTTCTGAGCATGCGTCAGAATTTAGTGCGTCGGAATTTGTACACACGATAGGAAATTCCGATCGGATTTTTTTTCCCGTCGGTAAAATAGAGAACCTGCTCTCTATCTAAGTCCGTCGAAAATTCCGACAGAAAAAGTCCGATGGGGCATACACACGGGCGGAATATCTGACTAAAAGGTCCCATCTGACTTTTTCCATCGGAAATTCCACTCGTGTGTACAGGGCATAACTTGTGGTGTTCCTCAACCCATTCTTGAATTTATCAGACCAGGAAACCTTATTCCATTGCTCCGTGGTCCAGTTCTTATGCTCCTGCTCCATTGTAGGTACATTTTAGCTGTGGACACGGGTCAGCATGGGCACCCTGACTGATCTGTGGCTATGTAGCCCCATACGCCACAAACATTGATGGAATGTGTGTTCTGACACCTTTCTATCCGAAACCAGCATTCATTTTTTCAGCAATGTGAGCTACAATAACTCTTCTATTGGAACAGACTACAAGGGTCAGGCTTTGCTCCTCATGTGTATCAATGAGACTTGGCTGCTCATGACCCTGTTGCCAGTTTTCCTTTCTTTGACCACTTTTGGTAGTCCCTGACCATTACAGACCAAGAACATCCCAGAAGAGCAACAGTTTTGGAAATGCTCTGACCCAGTTGCCTAGTTATTACAAACTGGACCTTGTCAGTCACTCATATCCTTACGCCTGACAGTTTTTTCTGCTTTCAACATAACAGCTTCAGGGACAGCATGTTAACTAGGGATGAGCTTCGAGTTCAAGTCGAACTCGTGTTCGACTCAAACATTGCCTGTTCACCCGTTCGCCGAACAGCGAACAATTTGGGGTGTTTGCGGCAAATTCGAAAAGTCTATGGGAGAAATCTAAAGTGTTAACTATAAAGGCTTATATGCAAGTTATTGTCATAAAAAGTGTTTGGGGACCCGGGTCCTGCCCCAGGGGACATGTATCAATGCAAAAAAAAGTTTTAAAAACTGCAGTTTTTTCGGGAGCAGTGATTTTAATAATGCTTAAAGTGGTTGTAAACCCACTTTTTTTTTTTTTTTTTGGCCCACCTGCAAGAGAAAGGCATAATGAGCTATTATGACTAGCATAATAGCTCATTATGTTCCACTTACCTTAGATCGGGGCCCCCGAAGCCGTCCTCGTCCCTCTGTCCAGCCGCAGACATCACTGCGGCGATAGCCGGAATGTTACTTCCGGGTATCGCCGCACCAGCCAATCACAGCGCCGCTCCCGCGCTGTGATTGGCCGGAGCGGCGGAGACGTCACTCTGCGCATGCGCGCGGGAGGCGTCCCACTCGGCTACGCCCAGCGATTGCTGGGAAGTAGCCGAGTATGTGAATGGGATTAACCCCATAAATGCGCCGTTGTCTACGGCGCGCATGCGCCGTAGATAGCGGCGCTTGACATTTTAGTAAATATCTCCTAAACCGTGTAGGTTTAGGAGATATTTCTTGCACCTACAGGTAAGCCTTAATCTAGGCTTACCTGTAGGTGCAAGTTGAAAAAGTGGGTTTACAACCACTTTAAAGTGAAACAATAAAAAATAAAAAAAACAATACAGTCATACTATACACACACCCTAGGTACGAAATTTAAAGGAAAATTTCAGTTTTATTGTTTCATTTTAAGCATTATTAAAATCACTGCTCCCCAAAAAACGGCCATTTTTAAAACTTTTTTTTTGCATTGATACATGTCCCCTGGGGCAGGACCCGGTCCCCAAACACTTGTTAGGACAATAAATTGCATATTAGCCTTTATAATTAGCACTTTTGATTTTGAACGTTCGAGTCCATTGTATTTAATAGGGTTCTAAAGTTCACGCTAACATTCTGGCTGTTCGCAGGTTCTGGTGCGAACCGAACAGGGGGGTGTTCGCAGTGGCGGCTGGTGCTCAAAATTTTTGGGGGGGCGCAAACAAACTGAAAAAATAAAAATCAATTGTGCCCATTAAACGCAGCCACTGTGCCCAAACGCCACCAGTTTGCCCCCTCAAATACAGCCAGTTTGTTTCCATATACAGCCAGTGTGCCCCCATATATATACAGCCAGTGTGCCCCCATATACAGCCAGTGTGCCCCCATATACAGCCAGTGTGCCCCCATATATATATATAGCCAGTGTGCCCCCATATACAGCCAGTTTGTCCCCATATATATAGCCAGTGTGTCCCCATATACAGCCAGTTTGTCCCCATGTACAGCCAGTTTGTCCCCATATACAGCCAGTTCGTCCCCATATACAGCCAGTTCCCCCCAAATGCAGCCAGTTTGTCCCCCATATACAGCCAGTTCCCCCAAATGCAGCCAGTTCCCCCCAAATGCAGCCAGCGTGTCCCCCATATACAGCCAGTTCCCCCCAAATGCAGCCAGTTTGTCCCCCATATACAGCCAGTTCCCCCAAATGCAGCCAGTTTGTCCCCCATATACAGCCAGTTCCCCCCAAATGCAGCCAGCGTGTCCCCCATATACAGCCAGTTCCCCCCAAATGCAGCCAGCGTGTCCCCCATATACAGCCAGTTCCCCCAAATGCAGCCAGTTTGTCCCCCATATACAGCCAGTTCCCCCAAATGCAGCCAGTTTGTCCCCCATATACAGCCAGTTCCCCCCAAATGCAGCCAGTGTGTCCCCCATATACAGCCAGTTCCCCCCAAATGCAGCCAGTTTGTCCCCCATATACAGCCAGTTCCCCCCAAATGCAGCCAGCGTGTCCCCCATATACAGCCAGTTCCCCCCATATTCAGCCAGTTTGTCCCCCATATACAGCCAGTTCCCCCCAAATGCAGCCAGCGTGTCCCCCATATACAGCCAGTTCCCCCCAAATGCAGCCAGCGTGTCCCCCATATACAGCCAGTTCCCCCCATATTCAGCCAGTTTGTCCCCCATATAGAGCCAGTTCCCCCCAAATGCAGCCAGCGTGTCCCCCATATACAACCAGTTCCCCCCATATTCAGCCAGTTTGTCCCCCATATACAGCCAGTTCCCCCCAAATGCAGCCAGCGTGTCCCCCATATACAGACAGTTCCCCCCAAATGCAGCCAGCGTGTCCCCCATATACAGCCAGTTCCCCCCATATTCAGCCAGTTTGTCCCCCATATACAGCCAGTTCCCCCAAATGCAGCCAGCGTGTCCCCCATATACAGCCAGTTCCCCCCAAATGCAGCCAGTTTGTCCCCCATATACAGCCAGTTCCCCCAAATGCAGCCAGTTTGTCCCCCATATACAGCCAGTTCCCCCAAATGCAGCCAGTTTGTCCCCCATATACAGCCAGTTCCCCCCAAATGCAGCCAGCATGTCCCCCATATACAGCCAGTTCCCCCCATATTCAGCCAGTTTGTCCCCCATATACAGCCAGTTCCCCCCATATTCAGCCAGTTTGTCCCCCATATTCAGCCAGTTCGCCCCATATTCAGCCAGTTCCCCCCAAATGCAGCCAGTTTGTGCCCCATATTCAGCCAGTTTGTGCCCCATATTCAGCCAGTTTGTGCCCCATATTCAGCCAGTTTGTCCCCCAAATGCAGCCTGTCCCCCCCCCCCCCAGCCCTGCACTTACACATCCTCGATGTGTTCTCCCGCCCTCGATGTCGCTTCAGCCAATCAGGTTACCGGTAACCAGATCCGGTGAACCTGATTGGCTGAAACCTCCACACAGTCTTCTTCCAGGAACGCACCCCCGTGCGTACCTGGGAGGAGTTTTTGGAAGCCGAATGCAGCGTGAGAGCTGTATTCGGAAAGCCTATCAGAGCCGCTGGCTCTGATAGGCACTTCCAAGTTACACCCACCGCTGGCCGCCGCTCTAATTCATATGGCCCGGCGCTCACCAGGAGGCCGGCCATATGAATAGTGGGCAGCGCAGCAGCGGTGACAATACACAGATTCATGCAATGCATGAATCTGTGTATTGTCTTTCAGTGGCGGTGCAGGAGCGAGAGGGGGCGGCGCTCCGGCGCCCTCTATGGACGCACCGCCACTGGGTGTTCGGCTCATCCCTAATGTTCACTTACTGCCTATTATATTTCACCCACTTTCAGATGCCATTGTAACCAGATAATCAATATTATTTAATTTACCTCTCAGTGGTCATAATGTTATGGCTGATCAGTGTATATACAGTGTGTATATAAACACTCACCAGCCACTTTACTAGGTACACCTGTTCAATTGCTTGCAAATCGCTAATCAGCCAATTAAATGGCAGCAACTTAATGCATTTAGACATCTAGAGACGGTAAAGACGACTTGCTGAAGTTTAAACCGAGCATCAGAATGGGGAAAAGGGGGGATTTATGTGACCTTGAACGTGGCATTGTTGTTTGTGCCAGACAGGCTGGTCTGAGTATTTCAAATACTACTGGGATTTTCACGCACAACCTTCTCTAGGGTTTACAGAGAATGGTCCAAAAAAGAGAAAAGATCCAGCGAGCGGCAGTTGCGTGAACAAAAATGTCTTGTTGATGTCAGAGGTCACAGGAGAATGGGCAGACGATGATTGAAAGGCATTAGTAACTTAAATAACCACTCCTTACAACCAAGGTATGCAGAATACCATATCTGAATGCACAATACATCAAATCTTGAAGCAGATGGTCTACAGCAGCAGAAGACCACACCGGGTGCCACTCCTGTCAGCTAAGAACAGGAAAATTAGGCTACAATTCGCTCAGGCCCACCAAAATTGGACAACAGAAGATTGGAAAAACGTTGCCTTGTCTGATGAGTCTCGATTTCAGCTGCGACATTCAGATTGTAGGGTCAGAATCTGATGTAAACAACATGAAAGCCGGATCCATCCTGCCTTGTATCAACGGTTCAGGCTGGTGGTGGTGGTGTAATAGTGTGGGGATTATTTTCTTAGCGCACTTTGGGCCCCTTAGTACCACAGCTTACCTGAGTATTGTTGCTGATCATGTCCATCCCTTTATGACTACAGTGTCCCCATCTTCTGATGGCTCCTTCCAGCAGGATAATGCACCATGTCACAAAGCTCAAATCATCTCACCACTGGTTTCTTGAACATGATAATGAGGTCACTGCACTCCAATGGCCTCCACAGTCGCCAGATCTCAATCCAATAGAGCAACTTGGGATGTGGTGGAATGGGAGATTCGCATCATGAATGTGCAGCCAATAAATCTGCAGCAACTGCGTGATGCTATCATGTCACTATGGACCAAAATCTCGGAGGAATGTTTCCAACACCTTGTTGAATCTATGCCATGAAGAATTAAGGCAGTTCTGAAGGAAAAAGGGGGTCCAACCCGGTACTAGCAAGGTGTACATAATAATTTGGCCAGTGAGTATATATATATATATATATATATATATATATATATATATATATATATATATAAAAAAAACTTTTGCACAGAACTGTGTATATATATATACACACACACATACAAACATACATACATACACAGTTCTGTGCAAAAGTTTTAGGCAGGTGTGAAGAAATGCTGTAAAGTAAGAATCCTTTCACAAATACATATTTTAATTGTTTGTTTTTATCAATTTACAAAATGCAAAATGAGAGAACAAAAATAATATCTAAATCAATATTTGGTGTGACTTCCCTTTGTACTTGTAGTGAAAAGTGGATTTGCCTTTAGTAAATAACCCCCAAAGTGTTGAAATGTGACATTGTGTAACAAGAGCTTGTGGTAAAATATTATTATCTGTATTTCCAACATATATTTGATGTTTGAAAGTACAGTGAAACCTCGGATTGCGAGTAACGCGGTTAACGAGCGTTTAGCGATACAAGAATTTTTTTAGGGGAAAATCCTGACTCGGTTTGCAGAATTCAAGCCGCAGCTGTGTGCAGTACGGCATTTGGCCAAAGGTGCGGGGGCGCCGGAGCCGTTCAAAAATACTTGGAAAAACTCGGAAATACTCCGTTCCCGAGCCTTTCCAAGGTTTTCCGAGTTCAGCCGAGCTGTCCCAGAGCCTTTCCGAGTATTTATGTGGCTCTCCGGCGCCCCCCCACCTCTGGCCACATGCGGTATTGCATGCCATATGCCGCGTACACACGATCGATTTTCTCGACGGTAAAAACACTGTCGAGAAAATAGACGGGAAAAACGAGGGAACGGCTTGGTTCCCTACACACGGCCGTTTTTCCCGACATTTTTTTTCTTGGTCGAGAAAAACGACCGTGTGTGGGCAGTGTTTCCTTATGGGAAAACTGCCGCGGAAAAAAATGACGGGAATCACGACGAGAAAAATTAGAGCATGTTCTAATTTTTCTCGTCATGATTAATGCCGTTTTTCCCGTCGGGAAATGACAAAAAAATGAAATTTTTCCCGACGGGAAAAATGATTGTGTGTACGCGGCAATAGAAGTCAATACGGAACAAATTATTTTAGTTTCCATTGACTTCTATGGGGAAACTCGCTTTGATATGCGAGTGCTTTGGATTACGAGCATTCTCTTGGAACGGATTATGCTTGTAATCCAAGGTTCCACTATACATATTATCTTTTTGGAATATCACCATTTATATATAATATTATTTTACACTGAATTTTTAGTTAATATATATTTTTACCCCCTCGCTGAACTCACTTGTCTTCAAAATAGCACGGATAAGCGAACGTGAATCGCTTGGTTGTATTTGTGGAAAATCTCACTAAAACCACAGATTTTGCATAATTCCATGAAAATAATATTGTTTTAATATTTCAGTATAAACATTCTGACAGACTACAAAGTGCCTTTGACCTCTCTTGCTACATGGTAATGAGGGTCAACTCCATTTGGCGAGTAGGAATTTCACCTGTTTATGAATTGGCTGGGAGTACTAACCTTTGATGTTTCTTTCACTGTGGGATATACAGCACGTTCATATCTGAGCAAGGACATTCACTTTACTTTTTTACTATATATATCATCCTTTTGTTGTATTTTTTTGGCTGGATACATATCTTACACCCATTGTATATATCATTTTGATTGGATTGTTAAATGATAATTCCCTTTTTGTAGAGGATCATTTCACCATTTACCTTTACATATTATTAGGCACCTAAAATAAAAGTTTAGGTGCTTATTTGTGTTCAACAAATGAATGATCAATTAAACATTGCAAATTAAATCACACGGGTAACATAAAAAATCATAAAAAGTACATAGATCCAGGGCTTTTTTTCAGGTGGAACTTGGTGGAACTCAGTTCTACCACCTCTGGCTCAGACCCTTTGGTGCCTGCTCACCACAATCACTTGTAAACACGCCTCTGATGATATCCTGTTGGATGAAACATGTCAGGCTGACCAATGTGAGCACGCTAAGAACCGCGGATTATACTTTTTTTGCCTTGATCATCTTTTTACCCTGTAAGTAGAATTTTAAATAAATTTTATTTGACCTTACGGGCTTCACTATGCTGCCTTTCTTTCTGTATGGGTTTAACATCTCCTGCTGAGGTCTGCATATATGATATCCAAATCCTGGAAGTTCCTTTGATGTTGAAATTATCGGACACTTCGGTTGTTACTCTATCAAGATAGGAGAGCCTTATCCATCTGTGACCCTCTGCATTTCACTACATGCTTATGATGCTCGCTTTTTGGTAAGCAGACTGTGAGCACATTTTTTGTGGTGGTGTGTTATCTGTTCACACTGAAGTCTTTGGTGGTGGAGTTCTTCAATTTCCTGCATCCATTTCTTTCGTCATGAATTATATGGACTGATTTTCACCTTGAAGCGCTGCATTTTTGGTTTTTGAAGTCCGGTTTCTGTGTTTACAAATGACAGCTTTGCACTCTCTGTGTAACTCCCCTGAACTCTGTACTCTGTATGTAATGCAATACTGGTATTTAATGCTTCTTTAAGACCCTCCTACTCATGGGCGTCCGGGGGGGGGGGGCGCTTCAGCAGCGGCGATACATAGTCGCATTTTACCCTTTCTTCGACCGCTAGTGGGGGTTAAAAGCAACCCCCCCACGTTAAAATCTAAAAACACCCCACTGTGCCCCCTGCATCTTTCAATATCTCTTTGTCACTACTGTGTACCCCCTCTCCACAACTGCACCTCTGGACCCCTTTACATTACACAGCACCCCACAGCTCTGGACCCCTTTACATTACACAGCACCCTGCACCACTGGACCCCTTTACATTACACAGCACCCTGCACCACTGGACCCCTTTACATTACACAGCATCCTGCACCTCTGGATCTCTTCACACAGCACCCTGCACCTCTGGATCTCTTCACACAGCACCCTGCACCTCTGGATCTCTTCACACAGTACCCTGCACCTCTGGACCCCTTCACACAGTACCCTGCACCTCTGGACCCCTTCACACAGCACCCTGCACCTCTGGACCCCTTCACACAGCACCCTGCACCTCTGGACCCCTTCAAACAGCACCCTGCACCTCTGGACTCTTAAGCACAGCACCCTGCACCTCTGGACTCCTTCGCACAGCATCCTGCACCTCTGGACCCCCTTA
This sequence comes from Rana muscosa, assembly GCA_029206835.1. NCBI lineage: Eukaryota > Metazoa > Chordata > Amphibia > Anura > Ranidae > Rana > Rana muscosa. Next base: position 83,126,695 of record CM055120.1, read on the forward strand.
CACAGCACCCTGCACCTCTATATTCCTTTACACAGCATCCTGCACCCCCTGCATGTTACATAGACTGTGACAGCCCCCTCCCCCTTCCTACCTTAATCATGCAGCCAGAGGGAGAGACACAGCAGCGCGGGAACTGCTGGAGTTATTATTCATATTACCAAAGATAATGATTTGTTGCTAAGACCACCTAGCAACCTATCACCTGCTGGTTAACTCCAGCAGTTCCTTCCTCTGTTCAGCGCTGCTCACTGTCTCTCTCTCCTCCTGCGGTATAGGAGGAGATCGAGTCTCTTCTTTCTTCCGCACTGCTCAGCCGGGTAGTGGTACGTTCCACACCCGGCCCGGGCACCCCCGCACACACTCACAGATCGGCTCTCCTGGCTCTCCCTGGCTCTGCCCTATCACCGCGCCTCTGCACTGCCTGAGCCACCCCGCACCCCTGCTTCACTCGCGGGGGGTGGCGGCCTGACACCCCCTGCAGTGTGTGGCATCGCTTCTCGATTCCAGGGGGGGCAACCGCCCCCCCTTGCCCTATGGAGCGGACGCCCATGCTCCTACTGTTTGTGAGGTGTGTGTGGGGACAGAGGTTTTGGGGGGGGGGTTAGTGGTTGAGTTCCAGCACCTATTGTTTGAGAAAAAAAGCCCTGCATAGGTCTATATGTGGTTGAAAAAAACAAGCTTATAGTCTGTATGTGATAATAATCCCAACACCTAAACAAAATAGCTCTGAATTGAAACTTAAAGTTCTTCCACCATGAGTGCTCAATGGGAAGATGGCAACTCACCAGAGGTGTTTTCCTGCCATAGCCAAATATCGAAGGGCCATTGGAGTGGAGTGATGCTGACAGTGGAATCATTTTGACTATCCTGTAAAAAAGGGTCAAACACCTCTGGTGAGTTGCCATCTTCCCATTGTGCACTTGTGGTGAAGAACTTGAAGTTTCAATTCAGAGCTATTTTGTTTTGGTGTTGGGATTACTATCATATACGGACTAGAAACTTGCTTTTTTTTTTAATGATTTTTTATGGGGTTTTTTTTGTTACCCATGTGATTTACCTTTGCAATGTTTAACCACTTCAATACAGGGCTTTTTTTACCACATCAATACCGGGCCTATTCTGGCACTTCTCTCCTACATGTACAAATCATCATTCCTTTGCTAGAAAATTACTCAGAACCCCCATACATTATATATGTTTTTTTAACAGACACCCTAGGGAATAAAATGACGGTCATTGCAACATTTTTCTTGCACGGTATTTGTGCAATAATTTTTCAAACGCCTTTTTTGGGGAAAAAAATGGTTTCTTCATGAATTAAAAAATAACAAAACAGTAAAGTTAGCCCAATTTTTGGGGAAAATATGAAAGATTATGTTATGCCGAGTAAATAGATACCTAAGATGTGACGCTTTAAAATTGCGCACACTCATGGAATGGCGCCAAACTTCGGTACTTAAAAATCTCCATAGGCGACGCTTTAATTTTTTTACAGGTTACCAGGTTAGAGTTACAGAGGAGGTCTAGTGCTAGAATTGTTGCACGCGCTCTAACGCACGTGGCGATACCTCACATATGTGGTTTAAACGGCGTTTACATATGTGGGCGGGACTTACGTGTGCGTTCGCTTCTGATCGCGAGCTACCGGGGACAGGGGCGTTTTAATTTTTTTTTTTATTATTTATATTTTTATTTTACTTATTTATTTTTTTAACACTTATTTTACTTTTTTTTTTTTTTTTATCACTTTTATTCCCATTACAAGGAATGTAAACATCCCTTGTAATAGGAAAGTGTGTGACAGGTCCTCTTTATTGAGAGATGCGGGGTCAATAAGACCCCACATCTCTCCTCCAGGCTGGAAAGCATGAGATCAGTGAATTTTTTTTCACTGATCTCATACTTACTAGCCGCAATGGCGGCTTTGTTTACATCTGAGGACCCGGGCGTGACGTCATCACATCGCGCCCGGGCCTCCGACGATCATAGAGATGACTGGTGACCATCTGGTTACCAGTCATCTCTATGCTCGTCAACTGACCCACCAACGGCGCCGGAAGATTCGCTCCGGGTCCCCAATCGCACGGGAGAGCCCGGAGAAGCACCGGATGGCGGCGGGAGGGGGGGTGTCCCCTCCCGCCGCCTATAAGAACTATCAAGCAGCGGAACCGCCGCTATGATCATTCTTATGGTGCGCAGAATCGCCGGCACAAGAAAAGGATGTCTGAATGATGCCTCTAGCTGCAGGCATCATTCAGATATCCCCCCTCAAACCTGAGGACGTCATATGTCGTCCACCCAGGATGGAAGATCCCATCTGTGGACGTCATATGACTATGGGCGGTAGGGAAGTGGTTAAATGATCATTCATTTGTTGTCAACTGCATGAACACAAATAAGCACCTAAACTTTTATTTTATTCACTTATACCATTGGTGATTTTATCACCTCAAAAGGGGCAGCTATTATTTGTTACCATTCCCACACACAGGGTGCCAATTCGAGTTCATTCATGCTAGCACTGTTGTGTTTGTATAATTAACCCTTTTCCTAAGACACCATTTTCACCTTTATCACTAGATTGAAAAAGCTGCGGCATAGAGTTTTTGTTAGTTCACTGTTTATCCTAGGCGTGATTTTTTTTTATGTTTCATTAAAAAAAAAAAACAGTCTTTAACCCCTTGCCGACCATAGCACGACTATTTACGTAGTCAGAATGGCACGGCTGCGCATATGGATGTACCTGTACGGCCCCTTTAGGATAGGGTGACCAGACATCCCCGGTTTCTGGGGACAGTCCCCGGATTGAGGACACTCAAGTCTGTCCCCGGTTTTGTCCCCGTATTGGATTTGAACAGGGGCTGGGGCAATTTCAAAGACAGTCGGTGCAGAATTAATAAAAAAAATTATGAATTACACACCCCCCGCTCCGCCGCTCATTCTAGCTTAGGGGGGTGTATTTTTTTCCATGACCTGTGCCCCTTTCTGATGATCATGTGCTGGTCGGAGTGGATGGAATATTTCTTCAGTTTCGGCTTCATGCCCATCCAGCTCCGCTCGCATATTCTTCTGCCTTGGCTCAAGGCCAGGCCAGCCGCCTGCCTGTTTATCTCCTTGCCTTCCCTGGCGGAGTGATCTTCCTCTGCTCCCCACCCAGTAGTAGCCGGGGGCCCGGAGCGTAAGATTTGACAGGCTGTGAGGCGGGCGGCGATGGGCAGAGAGTGGCTGATTTCCGCCATTACTAGTAAAAAAAAAATATGTCCCCGGATTTAATTTAAAAAATCTGGTCACCTTACTTTAGGACGCGGCATTGCGGGCGCGCGATCGTGTCACGGAGTGGCAGAATGGGGGGATGCCTGTGTACACAAGGCATTTCTCTGTTCTGCCTAGTGACAGGACACTGATCTACTGCTCTCTGTCATCGGTAGCAGTGATCTTTGTCATGTCACTGGTAGCCCAGCCCCCCCCCACAGTTAGAATCACTCCCTAGAACACACTTAACCCCTTCCTCGCCCCCTAGTGGTTAACCCCTCCCCTGCCAGTGTCATTTACACAGTAATCAGTGCATTTTTATAGCACTGATCGCTGTATACCGTATTTTTCGGACCATAAGGCGCACTTAAAATCCTTTTACTTTCACTAAAATCGCCAGTGCGCCTTATACTACGGTGCGCCTAATGTATGGATGGATTCGTAGTCGGGAGGTACGGCCATCGTAGTCGGGAGGTACGGCCATCGTAGTCAGGAGGTACGGCCATCGTAGTCAGGAGGTACGGCCATCGTAGTCAGGAGGTGTGTGTAGAGGTGTGCACATTCATTCGTTCATTTTCTATACCCGCTGCCCCAAAAATGGCTCCTGGTAAGAGACATGCTTACGAAGCGGATTTCAAACTCAACGCTGTCAGTCACGCAGTACAACATGGAAATAGAGCAGCTGCGAGAGAATTCAACATTAATGAATCTATGGTACGGAAGTGGAGGAAGCAAGAAGACGCCCTGCGCCAGGTAAAGAAGACCAAACTGAGTTTCCGAGGGCACAAAGCGAGGTGGCCACAGTTGGAGGACAAAATCGAACAGTGGGTTATTGAACAGAGAACCGCAGGTAGAAGCGTCTCTACTGTCTCTATTCGACTCAAAGCAACAGCGATAGCAAGCGACATGAAGATCAACGACTTTCGAGGAGGTCCTTCTTGGTGCTTCCGTTTTATGAAAAGGCGTAATCTCTCCATCCGCACAAGAACTACTATCTCGCAGCAACTGCCAAAGGATTACAAAGAAAAGCTGGCCATTTTCCGCACCTACTGCACGAACAAGATCAACGAAAAGAAGATTCGGCCAGAACACATCACCAACATGGACGAGGTCCCCCTCACGTTTGATATCCCTGTAAACCGTACTGTCGAGAAAACAGGGACCAGTACGGTATCTATTCGCACTACAGGAAACGAGAAGTCGTCCTTCACTGTCGTTCTCGGTTGCCAGGCTAATGGCCAGAAACTGCCACCCATGGTCATTTTCAAGAGGAAGACTTTGCCAAAAGAAAAGTTTCCGATTGGCGTCATCATTAAGGCTAACCCAAAGGGCTGGATGGACGAGGAGAAGATGAGTGAGTGGCTTAGAGAGGTTTACGTCAAGCGACCGAATGGCTTTTTCCACCAATCTCCGTCCCTATTGATCTACGACTCCATGCGCGCCCATCTGACCGATTCTGTCAAAGCCCAAGTGAAGAAAACAAATTCGTTGCTTGCCATCATTCCGGGTGGATTAACCAAAGAACTCCAGCCGCTAGATATTGGTGTCAACAGGTCGTTTAAAGTTAAATTGCGAGCTGCGTGGGAGCATTGGATGACAGAAGGCGAACACACATTCACCAAGACAGGAAGGCAACGCCGGGCGAGTTACACCACTATCTGCCAGTGGATCGTGGATGCCTGGGCGAAGGTATCAGTCTCCAGTGTCATCCGAGCTTTCAGGAAGGCCGGAATCATCACCGAACAGCTAGGTAACAGCAACGACACTGACTCGGATAATGATAACGATGATAACGACGAGAGGGATCCGGGCATGCTTGATGCCGAAATCGCCCAACTGTTAAACTCAGACACCGAAGATGAAGAATTTGATGGATTTGAGGTAGAGGAATAAACTGAAAAAGTGAGTGTATTGTTTTGTATTTTATATAACTGAACAATGTTGAGAGTTATTGTTATTGTAAAAGAGTTGAATAAAGTTTGACTTATCAGACTTATCAGAGTTTTGTTTCATTTAATGCGCCTTATAACCCGGTGCGTCTTATGTACGAACATAAACCCGTTACCAGTCGATCATTGTTGTTGCGCCTTATAACCCGGTGCGCCTTATGGTCCGAAAAATACGGTAAATTACTATGGTCCCAAAATAGCATCAAAAGTGTATTCACCATAATGTCGCAGTCACGATAAAAATCGTAGATTGCCGCCATTACTAGTAAAACAATATATAAAAAAATTGCATAAATCTATCCCCTATTTTGTAGATGCTATAACTTTTGCGCAAACCAATCAATATACGCTTGTTGAGATTTTTGTTGCCAAAAATATGTAGAAGAATACGTATCGGCCTAAACTGAGGAAAAAAAATGTTTTTATATATTTTTGGGGGATATTAATTATAGCAGAAAGTAAAATATATTGCTTTTTTTTCAAAATTGTCGCTACATATTGGCCTAAACTAATGAAGACATTTGTTTTTTTTATATTTTTTTGGAAATGTATTATAGCAGAAAGTAAAAAATATTGTGTTTTTTTGAAAATTGTCAGTCTTTTTTTGTTTATAGCGCAAAAAAATAAAAACCGCAGAGGTGATCAAATACCACCAAAAGAAAGCTCTATTTGTGGGAAAAAAAGGGCGTCAATTTTGTTTGGGTGCCACCTCACATGACTGCGGAATTGTCAGTTAAAGCGCAGTGCCGAATAGCAAAAAAATGGCATAGAACTGGGTGAAGAACAGCCAATTCTGCTACTAATTTGAGGTTGTGAAAGATTGTCTGATGTCACAGGTCATACAGCATGGCAAGACTGAGCACAGCAACAAGACACAAGGTAGTTATACTGCATCTGCAAGGTCCCTCCGAGCAAAGATTTCAAAGCAGACTTGGGTTTCAAGATGTGCCGTTCAAGCTCTTTTGAAGAAGCACAAAGAAACAGACAACGCTGAGAACCATAGATGTATTGGTCAGCCAAGGAAACTTAATGCAGCAGATAAAAAACATCATGCTTACTTTCGTTCAAAATTTTTATAATTATTATTATTTTATATACAGGATTTATATAGCACCAACAGTTTACGCAGTGCTTTACAACATAAGGGCAGACAGTACAATTACAATTACAATTCAGTTTAATTACTTCAGCCCCGGAAGGTTCACCCCCTTTCCTGACCAGGCCATTTTTTGCGATACGGCATGGGGTTACTTTACCTGACAATTGCGCGGTCATACAACACTGAACCCAAAGAAAATGTATGTCTTTTTTTTTTTACCACAAATAGAGCTTTCTTTTGGTGGTGCTTGCTCACTTCTGCGGTTTTCATTTTTTGTGCTATAAACAAAAAAGCCTTACCATTTCGAAAAAAAAAAAAAAAAAAAAAAAAAATGTTACTTTCTGCTATAAAACACATCCAATAAAAAAAAAAAAACATCAAATTTATTCATCAATTTAGGCCAATATGTATTCTGCTATATATTTTTGGATAAAAAAATCCCATTAAGGCCCCTTTCACACTGGGGCGGGAGGTGCGTCGGCGGTAAAGCGCCGCTACTTTTAGCGGCGCTTTACCGTCGGATTTGTTCGGCCGCTAGCGGGCAATTTTACCCCCCGCTAGCGGCCGAGAAAGGGTTAAAAACCACTGCAAAGTGCCTCTGCAGAGGCGCTTTAGCTGCGGTGCCCCAGTGATTTCAATGGACAGGAGCAGTGGAGGAGCGGTATACACATTGCTCCTTCACCGCTCCAATGATGCGGCTAGCAGAACTTTTTTTACCGTCCTGCTAGCGCACCGCTCCAGTGTGAAAGCCCTCAGGGCTTTCACACTGGAGACACAGCAGCAGCTGTTTCAGGTCGGTTTGCCGGCGCTATTTTTAGCGCAATAGCGCAATAGCGCCTGCAAAACGACCCAGTGTGAAAAGGGTCTAAGCATAAATTGATTGGTTTGCGCAAAAGTTAGAGTGTCTACAAACTATGGGGTATTCTTAAGCATGCATTTATTTATTTTTTGTTGTTCAATATTTTTATTTATTATAGGTAGATAGCTAAGAACAAACATTGCATGTGAGACAATGACAATGTAGAACAATGAGTCGGTGTCTTCGTACATGTTAACCAGATGATGACGTTACAACATAAATAGAGAAAGTGTAGGGGAAGAGTTGCACAGGCAGTTATAGTACAATTATTTACAAAGGAGAGTAATGATTGTGGAAAGGGCCTCAGAGGAGTACTCCGGTGGCCCTGACCACATATCTTCAGGTAACATCTGAGGAGGGAGATGAAAGACATCTAGGAGGAAAAGATAAGAAGAAAGAAAGAGAGAGAGAAAGGGAAGAGTGTACGGGAAACAGCAAAGAGAGAGAGAGGGGGGAGAGGCCGTCTGCTCCGTAACAGGGTAAGAGAATAACTATAGTAGGAGATTGGTCTCCCAACCCTAAGGTTTCAGGAGCTTGGGATCGAATCGTGGGGGGAGGAAGTGATCCACATTTTTTATTTTTATAAAACATAGTAGAACATCACAGTCTCAAAATTGGTCACTTGATACTTGCCCATTGATGACGCAAATAGTATTTCATATGTAGCATGTGTGTTGGTAGAAATCAGTGGCGGTGCGCCCATAAGGGCGCACGTGCGCCATCCCCTCTCTCCAGCCACCACCCTCTGTGTATAATGGATAGATTCATGCATTACATGAATGTATCCATGGCTGCTGTATACACCCCCTATTCAGGCGTCCGGACCCTTTTTGGGGGGTTGTGTTTTTGATGCACCTAATTAGAGCCATAGGCTCTAATAGACTTCAAAAAAGGTGAACTGCGAGCGCAAAGCTTTGCACTTGCAGTTTACCCAGGTTGGTTAGCAAAGCAAATATTCATTTACTTTGCTAACACTGAACCGCCTCTCAGCCAATCAGGAGTCGCAGATCTAATACCCGTCATCTGATTGGCTGAGGGCATGGAACGGAAGAGAGCAGAGGAAGGTAATGAGAGAGGACAGAGAGCCATGGAGGACACAAGAGCTCGCTGCCGTCACCCACCACCAGGATGGAGTAAGTGTGTGCCGGTCAGCCGGCGAGCGGGGGGTGTCACAGAGGCTGCATATGATAGGCACGCAGACTACACATGATGGGCACATAAGCTACATATGATGGTTCACAGAGGCTACATATGATGGGCACACAGGCTACATATGATAGGCACACAGGCTACATATAATGGGCACAAGCTGCATATGATGGGCACACATGTTGCATATGATGGGCACAGGTGCTGCAATTGATGGGCACACAGGCTGCATATGATGGGCACAAGCTGCATATGATGGGCACACAGGCTGCATATGACGGGCACAGGTGCTGCAATTGATGGGCACACAGTCTACATATGATGGGCACAAGCTGCATATGATGGGCACACAGGCTAAATATGATGGGCACAGGTGCTGCAATTGATGGGCACAGTGGCTGCAAATGATGGGCACAGTGGCTGAATTTGATGGGCACAGTGGCTGCAAATGATGGGCACAGTGGCTGCAAATGATGGGCACAGTGTCTGCATTTGATGGGCACAGTGGCTGCAAATGATGGGTACAGTGGCTGCGTTTTTTGGTACAGTGGCTCCGTTTGATGGCACAGTGGCTGCATTTGATGGGACAGTGGCGCTGCGTTTGATGGAACAGTGGCTTCGTTTGATGGGCACAGTGACTTCGTTTGATGGGCACAGTGGCTGCATTTGATGGCACAGTGGCTGCAATTGATGGGCACAGTGTCTGCAATTGATGGGCACAGTGGCTGAGTTTTATGGCACAGGGGCTCTGTTTGATGGCACAGTGGCTCCGTTTGATGGGACAGTGGCGCTGCGTTTGATGGAACAGTGGCTGTTTGATGGGCACAGTGACTGCGTTTGATGGGCACAGTGGCTGCAATTGATAGGCACAGTGACTGCAATTGATAGGGCACAGTGGTTGCGTTTGATTGGACAGTGGCGCTGTGTTTGATGGCACAGTGGCTCCGTATGATGGGCACAGTGGCTAAGTTTGATGGGCACAGTGGCTGCAATTGATGGGCACTGCAATTGATGGGGCACAGTGGCTGTGTTTGATGGCACAGTGAGGCTGCAATTGATGTCTTTTTTCAGAATTATTTAGTTTGTTTGCGCCCCTCAAAAATTTTGAGCACCAGCTGCCACTGGTAGCAATTATTACTTTGCTTAATGATGGTCTTTCCAATGCCGTACCAGTGAGAGATAGTGATGTCGCGAACATAAAATTTTCCGTTCGCGAACGGCGAACGCGAATTTCCGCAAATGTTCGCGAACGGGCGAACCGGGCTTCAGTAGGCAGGCGAATTTTAAAACCCACAGGGACTCTTTCTGGCCACAATAGTGATGGAAAAGTTGTTTCAAGGGGACTAACACCTGGACTGTGGCATGCCGGAGGGGGATCCATGGCAAAACTCCCATGGAAAATTACGTAGTTGACGCAGAGTCAGGTTTTAATCCATAAAGGGCATAAATCACCTAATATTCCTAAATTGTTTGGAATAACGTGCTTTAAAACATCAGGTATGATGTTGTATCGACCAGGTAGTGTAAGGGTTACGCCCGCTTCACAGTGACAGACCAAACTCTGACAGACCAAACTCCCCGTTTAACGCACCGCAAACAACTGCAAACAGTCCATTTGCACAACCGCAAGGCTTTAATGATCACCTTAGATGATAACAAAGAAAATTAATGTTTTTTCTATGCAAAATTATCCAGCCGATCGCTTTTGGTCTGTTCACAATGAAGCAACGACCTTATCATCTGGGGTGTGCCAACATTGCCATTGCCAACACACTCATAGAGGTGGTCGCTTCATTGTGATACGCAAGCTCCTTCACCACAACAAGGTAACGATCACGAAGGGGAATTGACACATGTATGTGCTTTTTTTTTTGTTTTGTTTTTGCAGCCACAGTGCAGCACCAGAGGCCAGAAAAATTAGGCATGTACACATGCCTGAAAAATTTGGTATTGTTGCAGCCGCTGCTGTAGCAACGGCCAGAAAAATTGATGTTTTCCAGGCAGAAAGTGCCCTAAAACATTGCGGCTTGAACCCTAGTTGGTGGCGGATAAGTCACGCAAGTCATCCGGCATGCAGAGATAAAATACAGCAGCGTATGGACCATTTTTAGCCCAAGGCAGCTCATCTCATTAGGCCTTTTTTAGTCAAATGTATCGCCCACTGTCAGTCCCTTCGGGATCCATGCCTCATTCATCTTAATAAAGGTGAGTTAATCTAGACTTTTTTGACCTAGGCGACTTCTCTTCTCAGTGACAATACCTCCTGCTGCACTGAAGGTCCTTTCTGAAAGGACACTTGAAGCGGGGCAGGCCAGAAGTTCTATCGCAAATTGGGATAGCTCAGGCCACATGTCAAGCCTGCACACCCAGTAGTCAAGGGGTTCATCGCTCCTCAGAGTGTCGATATCTGCAGTTAAGGCGAGGTAGTCTGCTACCTGTCAGTCGAGTCGTTCTCTGAGGGTGGACCCTGAAGGGCTGTGGCGATGCGTAGGACTTAAAAAGCTCTGCATGTCCTCCATCAACAACACGTCTGTAAAGCATCCTGTCCCTGCCGGCGTGGTCGTGGTAGGAGGAGGATTACTTTAACCTCTTCCCCTGTTAGATTCCCGTTGTGCTGTGACATCACCCTTATACGCTGTGTAAAGCATACTTTTTAATTTATTTTGGAACTGCTGCATCCTTTCTGACTTCCGGTAATACGGTAACATTTTAGGCACTTTCTGCTTATACCGGGGGTCTAGTAGCGTGGCCACCCAGTACAGTTCGTTCTCCTTCAGCCTTTTTATACGAGGGTCCCTCAACAGGCACGACAGCATGAAAGACCCCATTTGTTGGATGCCAAGCTACTCATGTCCCATTCCTCCTCCTCACTGATCTCACTGAAGGTCTGTTCTTCCCCCCAGCCACGTACAACACCACAGGTACCAGATAGGTGACAACGAGCACCCTGGGATGCCTGCTGTGGTGTGTCTTCCTCCTCCTCCTCAAAGCCACATTCCTCCTCTGACTCCTCTTCCTCAGACTCCTCTTCCAGCGTTGCCGCAGGTCCAGCAAGCGATGCTGATAAAGCTGTTTCTGGTGGTGATGGTGACCACAACTCTTCCTCTTCCTCTTCACGCTCATCTATGGCCTGATCCAGCAATCTTCGCAGGGCTCGCTCCAGGAATAAAACAAATGGGATGATGTCGCTGATGGTGCCTTCAGTGCGACTGACTAGGTTTGTCACCTCCTCAAAAGGATGCATGAGCCTACAGGCATTGCACATGAGCGTCCAGTAACGTGGCAAAAAAATTCCCAGCTGCGCAGAGGCTGTCCTAGCACCCCGGTCATACAAATACTCGTTGATGGCTTTTTCTTGTATGAGCAGGTGTTTGAACATTAGGAGTGTTGAATTCCAACGTGTCGGGCTGTCGCAAATCAAGCGCCTCACTGGCATGTTGTTTCGCCGCTGAATATCTGAAAAGTGCGCCATGGCCGTGTAGGAACGCCTGAAATGGCCACACACCTTCCTGGCCTGCTTAAGGACGTCCTGTAAGTCTGGGTACTTTTGCACAAAGCGTTGTACAATCAGATTCAACACATGTGCCATGCACAGCACATGTGTCAACTTGCCCAAATTCAATGCCGCCAACAAATTGCTTCCATTGTCACACACCACTTTGCCGATCTCCAGTTGGTGCGGAGTCAGCCACTGATCCACCTGTGCGTTCAGGGCGGACAGGAGTGCTGGTCCGGTGTGACTCTCTGCTTTCAGGCAAGTCAACCCCAAGACGGCGTGTAACTGTCTTATCCGGGATGTGGAATAGCCCCTGGGGAGCTGGGGGGGGGGAAGGGTGCAGTTGATGTGGAGCAAGACGCAGCAGCAGAAGACGACTCAGCTGAGGAGGTTATCGAAGAGGATGGAGTAGGAGGAGTAGAGGAGGTGGCAGCAGGCCTGCCTGCAAGTCGTGTCGGTGTCACCACCAACTCCTCTGCAGAGCCACGCATTACATGCTTGGCAGCCGTCAGCAGGTTTACCCAATGCGCAGTGTAGGTGATATACCTGCCCTGACCGTGCTTTGCAGACCAGGTATCAGTCGTCAGATGGACCCTTGCCCCAACACTGTGTACCAGACATGCCATGACTTCCTTTTGCACAATAGAGTACAGGTTGGGGATTGCCTTTTGTGAAAAGTAATTTCGGCCGGTTACCTTCCACTGCGGTGTCCCAATAGCTACAAATTTTTTGAAGGCCTCAGACTCCACCAGCTTGTATGGTAAAAGCTGGCGGGCTAAGAGTTCCGACAAGCCAGCTGTCAGACGCCGGGCAAGGGGGTGACTCTGTGACATTGGCTTCTTACGCTCAAACATGTCCTTGACAGACACCTGACTGTGGGCAGATGAGCAGGAACTGCGAGAGACGGAGTGGCGGATGGTTGAGAGGGGGCAAGGAGGACAGCAGTGGTTGACGTGGCTGAAGATGCTGGACCAGGAGGAGGATGGTGGCTTTGAGCTTGTATGCTGCTTGTACTCGTCATCATGTGTTGATCCCATAGGCGTTTGTGGTGGGCGATCATGTGCCTTCGCAAAGCAGTTGTACCTAGGTGGGTGTTGGATTTCCTATGACTCAGTTTCTTTTGGCACAGGTTGCAAATGGCATCGCTGTTATCAGAGGCAGACACACAAAAAAAATGCCACACTGCTGAGCTTTGCAATGACGGCATTCTGGTGGTGGCAACAGCATGCGTTGGTGTGCTGTCTGGCTGACCCTGGGTGCCGATACATGCTGTCTGACTGTGCCACTAGCTCCTTGCGACGACCTCCCCCTGCTTCCAACTCGTCTCCTCCTCCTCTCTGTCTCCCCATCTGAACTTTCCCCCTGTTCTTCTTCTCTTTGAGCAGGCACCCACGTGACATCCACGGACATATCGTCATCATCAACCGCTTCACTTGTATCTGACAACTCAGCAAAGGAAGCAGCAGCGGGTACAACATCATCATCATCACACCCGTACGTCCATGTGTGTAATGCTGCCTGACTGAGACATATCCCTTTTATCTACATCCTCTGACAATAATGGTTGCGCATCACTCATTTCTTCCAACTCATGTGTAAATAACTCCTCTGACAGATCAAGTGAAGCAGCTGTGGTGCTAGTGTTGGTGGTGGTGGCAGGCGGGCGAGTGGTAACTTGAGAGTTGCCCAAAGCTGAGCTGGAGGAGGATGGTGCGTCAAGGTTCCGAGCGGAAGCTGTAGAAGATTGGGTGTCCTGTGTTAGCCAGTCAACTATGTCTTCAGAACTTTTCGAGTTCAGGGTACGTGGCCTCTGAACACTGGGCATTATTCTAGGACCAAAGGGAATCACAGTACCACGACCACGACGGCCCCTGCGGGGTGGCCTGCCTCTGCCTGTCATTTTTTTTAGATTAGTTTAGTTGTACTATGCGTGCAAGCTACTGTGACACCAGATATGAGTGGCACTGTGCACTGGCAGAAGTTGGCAGAGTAGACGCTGTAGGCCTGACACACACGCTGGCAGGCAACTGACTGCTATTCTATTGCAGTCAAAACTGTTGTTTTTTTTAATGTAATCTATTCTACTGTGACACCAGATATGAGTGGCACTGTGCACTGGCAGAAGTTGGCAAAGTAGACGCTGTAGGCCTGACACACATGCTGGCAGGCAACTGACTGCTATTCTATTGCAGTCAAAACTGTTGTTTTTTTTTTTAATGTAATCTATTCTACTGTGACACGAGATATGAATGGCACTGTGCACTGGCAGAAGTTGGCAGAGTAGACGCTGTAGGCCTGACACACACGCTGGCAGGGAACTGACTACATTAAAAAAATAAAAATAAATTTTGACTGCAATAGAATAGCAATCTACTGTGCCACCAGATATATGAGTGGTGGCACTGGGCAAGTGGGCACAGTATACGCTGTGAGCCTGACACACACACACTGGCAGGCAACTGCAATTAGATTACAGAGGAAAAAAAAAAAGCAGACTTATGTACTAGCCCTAAAAAGGGCTTTTTGGGGGGCTGTCAGGACGCTGTCCTTACAGCAGAGATCAGATGAGTCTTTCAGGACTGGAGTGGACACTGCATACACTGGCCTAGCTATAGATTTCCCTATTAAATCAGCAGCAGCTACACTGTCCCTCCTCTCACTAAGACTGCAGCTTCTGAATGAATCTAAAATGGATGCTGTCCAGGGGGTGGGAGGGTCTGGGAGGGAGGGTATGCTGCTGATTGGATGGAATGTGTCTGCTGACTGTGAGGTACAGGGTCAAAGTTTGCTCAATGGATGACGAATAGGGGGCGGACCGAACATCGCATATGTTCGCCCGCTGCGGCGAACGCGAACAAGCTATGTTCGCCGGGAACTATTCGCCGGCGAATAGTTCGGGACATCTCTAGTGAGAGACTCAGTAGAATATGAGTGACTATGTCCCTCAATGCTACCAGGATGGATTGCACACCCAGGGATAGAATAGCCATGCCTGGGGATAGGGGGATATTTATCCCTAATATTTGTGAGAGTAATGGAAACGTTGCTGTCCAGAAGGTGGATATAGATGGACACCAATGTAGCCTGTATCCACCAGTGCAGCCTGTGCCTGCTAGTGCAGCCTGTGTCCCCAATGCAGCCTGTGTCCCCAATGCAGCCTGTGTCACCAATGCAGCCTGTGTCACCAATGCAGCCTGTGTCCCCAATGGAGCCTGTCACCATAGCAGCCTGTGTCCCCATTGCAGTCTGTATCCCCAATTCAGCCTGTGTCCCCAATGCAGCCTGTGTCCCCAATGCAGCCTGTGTCACCATTGCAGCCTGTGTCACCATTGCAGCCTGTGTCACCTTTGCAGCCTACCTGTGCAGGGGAAGAGAGAGGAGAGCCGCCGTCCGGATGATAAGAGTGCCAGGAACATAGTTTTCATTTCAATAGCTGTGTGTTCCCTGCCACGCGCCGTCAAATACAGCCCCTCCCCCTTGTCCGAGGAACTTTGATAGACAGATCATTCATCCCAGGATTGAAATGAAAGCTATTTGTTCCTGGCACTCTGATCATCTGGGCGGCGTCTCTCCTCTCTCTTCCCCTCCGATCACTGGGCGATTGGCTCCCATACAACCCACCTGCAGGCGGTGCTCGCCCCTTCCACCCCCCCCTGCTCCCACGCAGCCATAGCTCGCCAGCCCTCAAAATCCACTCGCAAAAGGTGAGTGGAATTTTTGAGGGCTGTACTATACAATCCCATCATATAATCTCTGTACATGCTCCTTTATGCTGGTCATACACCATAGAATCTGATCGTACCATCTCTTTTAAACTGGCCACACACTATACAACCTTATTGTACAATTTCTGTATAACTGCCTGTAGATTTACCAAAATTATATTTGTAGCCAATCAGGCAGGCCCTTGCACTGCACAGTTGAAGGTAAATCTAAAGAAGAATGTACAATCGAATTGTTTGGTGTATGACCAGCTTTAGGGGAACAAGAATGACAAGCATAGTGCAGTGTAGGGATTCATAGAACACAGGACAAGTCGGGGTGAGGGGAAGAAGGAGAAGAAACGTGATGGAGTTTGGTGTATTTTGTCATATGGCTCCTTTATGGCAGTGGTCTTCAAACTGCAGCCCGGGGGCCGGATATGGCCCTTTGCTTTCCTTTATCAGGCCCTTGGGACAATATTCCTCCCGCTGATACAAGGCACTATTCCTTTTACACCGACAATGGGGCAAAATTATTATTACTGAGCCCAACAATCGGGTACTATTCCTACCACTGAGCCCAACAATAGGGTACTATTCCCACCACTGAGCCCAACAATGGAGTGCTATTGCTACCACTGAGCCCAACAATGGGGCACTATTCCTACCACTGAGCCCAACAATGGGGCACTATTCCTACCACTGAGCCCAACAATGGAGCACTATTCCTACCACTGAGCCCAACAATGGGGCACTATTCCTACCACTGAGCCCAACAATGGGGCACTATTCCTACCACCGAGCCCAACAATGGGGCACTATTCCTACCACCGAGCCCAACAGTGGGGCACTATTCTTCCCGCTGACACCAATGATGGGACTTTATTCCTACCACTGACACCAACTGCAGAGCCCTATTCTTCCCACTGACACCAATGATGGGGCACTATTCCTTCCCCTGATTCCAATGATGGGGCATTCTTTACTCCCATTGGCACAGGACATTTTATACGCACACTGGCCACAGTCCCCGTCAAAGTCTGAAGGACAGTAAACTGGCCCTTTATTCAGAAAGTTTAGAGACCCCTGCTCTATGGTGTACATGGTATGAAAGCTGATCTCATACCAAAGCTCCCCCCACACCTTACAATCCAATTGTAGATTTCCTCTGTTCTTGTTCTGGTGACAACACAAATTGTTATTTTTTTCCCACTTTTGGTGGTAATGGTAAACATGAAAAATAGAGAGGGTGAATCTCCTTAATGGGGACACAGACAGCAATAAAAACTGACAGGTGTTCTAATCATTCTCTACTTCATCCAAAACAAAAAAAAAGAAAATATTTGCCTTTATACATTAACATGTGTGAGAAAAAAGGAAAAATGGTTTGGCAGTGAAAGGTGGACATCACCCCTCCCCTGAGGAGCCCGATGTGTAATCTGCTGCACCCCCTTTTACATTCACATCTGCGGAACGCATGAAAATAACATGTTACCCAGCATGCACCCACAGATCTCGCACATGCTCAGTGCAGCGCGAGCAGTGCAATAGCTTGTAGATCGGGTTTCTATAGCAACGGCTGAACATCAGTGCACAGGAGAGGCTCCTCACAGGTCTGCTAACTAGACGTATGGTCCAAGATTCAAGCTTGGTCACGCTACCGTAATTGGGGGGTTATACTGTGGACAGATTAATCTCTGCCCAGTCCATGCACCAGGCTCCGACCGATGCACACTCCCTGGCGTCTCTAGCTCAACACACCTGGAGGGAACCCCCTTTTTCTGCTTACCAGCAGCCTGTGCTTCACTAAAATTACCCTGCTGCTGTTTACTATGATTTCTACTGACCCAACTGGCTATCTTTTTTAGATAGATTGCCAGTATACTGGTACTCAGGGCCATTTTGCACCATTCAATACGGCCTGTTTACTATTATACTCCTGAAGAAGCGTCACGACACGCGAAACATGTAGAGCAGAGCAAGACTACGTTTCTACATACTGGACCCCGGATTAAGGCTATCCACTTCCTACATACATTGTTCAACCAAATGCAATTTTGATTGTTGGATATTTATCTCTTATAATAATTTTGAGTTTATCTATACTACTGTAGCTTTTGGAAGTGAGATTTGAGCACTACTCCGGGTCATGTATCAATGATCATTATAATGACAATTTTTGTATAAATGTATTTTTATAGGTTTTCTACTAATAAAACCCATAGATTTTTTACCGAATTTACCTATGTGCCGTTTAAAGTCCATCTTTTAGTTTAATCAGTGTTCCTACCTTTTGCAGAAGCTTTTTGTATTTTTTGATTTATAATCCTGTGTTTTTATATATATATATATCTACACTCACCGGATACTTTTTTCTGTACACCTTTTCATTAAAAAAATCTAAATAAATTGGCAAAGAGCATGGCGCAGCACCAAAATTCATTTATGCATCTAGATGTATTGAAGATGATTTTCTGAAGTTATTAATGGTGAAAAATGGGGGATGGGTTTTGGTGCTGGATGGGATGGTGGGAAGATTTCATAAACTGCTTATATACTGCTATTTTCACACACAACGTGCGCCTAGAGTATAGACATAATTGTGTTAAAATTGAGAAAATATCCATTGAGCGGCAGTTATGTGCAGAGGCAGCTGTTGCTAAATGTTTTTATTTTTTGTGGGGGCAAACCTGGCAAACTCACTCCACCCACACACCCCACCCCATCACTTGATTGATTGATGCTTTGCTCGCCCGTCGCCTGCAAGGCTGCCCACCAGTCCCACACTTACCTCATCCAAGTTGCTCCCATCATATTGCCCACATCAAAATTGTGCCCATCATATTGCCCCATGAAAATTGCCCACATCAATATTTCCCCCCATCATATTGCCCTAGTTATATTGCCACCATCAAAATTGCCCCAATCAATAATGCCCTATCATTTTGCCACCATCAAAATTGCCCCAACATATTGACACCATCAAACTGCCCTCATCAATATTGTCCCCATCATATTGCCACCATTAAAATTGCCCCCATCATACTGCCTCCATCAATATTGCCCTGTCAAAATTGCCCTCATCATATGGCCGCATCAAAATTGCTCCCATCATATTGCCCCTATCAAAATTGCCCCCATCATATTGCTCCCATGATATTGCCACCATCAAAATTTCCCCATCAAAATTGCCCCCATCATATTGACCCTATTATATTGACACCATCAATATTGTCCCCCTAAATTTCCCCTATCAATATTGCCCTGTTAAAATGTCCCCATCGAAATTGCCCCATAATATTGCCCCCGTTTAAATTTGCCCCATTAATATTGCCCCATCATATTGCCATCATCAATTTTGCTGCATCATATTGCCACTATTGATATTGCCCCCATCAATATTGCCACTATTGATATAGCCCCATCAATATTGCCCACCATTAAAATTTCCCCTATCAATATTGGTACCATTAAAATTGCCCTACCAATATTGCCCCTTCATATTGCCCCCATTAAAAATGCCCTATAAATATTGCTCCCATCAATATTGTCCCATGAATATTGCCCCATCAAAATAACACTCAACAATATTGCCCTTATCAAAATTTCCCCTATCAATATTGCCCCGGTAAAATTTCCCCATCAAAATTGCCCCATAATATTGCCACCATCAAAAATGCCCCCATCATATTGCCACCATCAAAATTGCCCTCATCAAAATTGCCCCCATCATATTGCCACCATTAAAATTGCCCCATTAAATTTGCCCCATCAATATTGCCCTTTTAAAAATTATACCATCAATATTGCCCCATTAAAATTGCCCCCAGTAATTAATATTGCCCCATTAATATTGCCCCCACTAACATTGCCCCATTAATATTGCTCCCATCAAAATTGCCCCATAATATTGCCACCATCAAAATTGCCCCCATCATATTGCCACTATCAAAATTGCCCCTATCATATTGCCACCATTAAAATTGCCCCATCAATATTGCCCCCATCAAAATTATACCATCAATATTTTCCCAATTAATATTGCCCCATTAATATTGCCCTCATTGAAATTGCCCTCACCAATATTGCCCCCACCAACATTGCCCCCATTAATATTGCCCCCGTTAAAATTGCCCCATCAAAATTGCCCCATCAAAATTGCCCCATCAAAATTGTCCCCATTAAATTGCCCCATCAAAATTGCCACCATTAAAATTGCCCCATCAAATTGCCTCATCAAATTGCCACCATCAAAATTGCCCTCACCAAAATTGCCCCTATCAAACTTTCCCCCATTAATTTGCCCCCATCAAAATTGCCCCCATCAAAATTGCCCCCATCAAAATTGCAACCATCAAAATTGCAACCATCAATATTACCCCATCAAAATTGTCCCCATTAAAATTGCCCCATCAAATTGCCTCATCAAATTGCCACCATCAAAATTGCCCTCACCAAAATTGCCCCTATCAAACTTTCCCCCATTAATTTGCCCCGTCAAAATTGCCACCATCAATATTGCCACCATCAAAATTGCCACCATCAAAATTGCCACCATCAATATTGCCACCATCAATATTGCCACCATCAAAATTGCCACCATCAAAGTTGCCACCATCAAAGTTGCCACCATCAAAGTTGCCACCATCAAAGTTGCCCCATTAAAATTGGCCCAATTAAAATTGCCCCATCAATAACATTCTATAATACAGTAAGTGATCCACCAAAAAAAATAGTATATATATTTATATAATTCATTACAAGTGTACAGTTTAGTGTGGATGGGAGGAGTACAAAATGTGGGAGGAGCTCCGCTTTAGGCCATGGGACTGTAAGAATGTAAACATGTTTTTTTTAAAGGAGCCACGTCCTTGTTTATTAGATTTGTATTCTAAGACTACTGGCTGAATTTCAAAACCAGGAGGTGGCTTCTTTAAGAAAAATTGTCAGTTAGAAGATCACCAGGACATTAGAAAAAAAAAAAAAGTTCCCATGACAACTGTGATGTCATCGGCTGCTTCCTATATAAAAGAACACTCAGCAGTGTCCTGTCAGTTGCTTTGTGTCCTCTGAACGGATAACACTAGCTTCTGTCTGGCAAGTTTGTTTTTGCAATTTGATCTGATGTTATCCGATTTGATTGCAAATTTCATCCTCACCCATTTCAAGCGCGTTTCATTATTCTTCATAATGAACCGATTTAACCTTAAAAAGGTTTTTTCTCAAAATAACACCAAAGAGAAACCCTCCATTGGAAGACCACCTATGGAAGGAGGAGATATCAGTGTCCATTCTGCAGATATCCCACCCAAGAAGCCCAGAAGAATGAAGAGGAGTCCCCGGGCTTTTCTGAGCGGTTGCTTCAGAGCCATTGTTAGATGCTTTGGTGCCGGCTGTAAAGTCAATGATCACCAGCAGAAAACAGACCTGAATGGTAAGTGTTGTGGATATTAATAATGAAACCCTTTCATTGGATGCTTTTTCCCTATTAATGACGGGTCACATTCCCATAAGTACATATGATTTTTTATTTTTTATCAAATCCTTTTTATGAAGTTTTTAGTTACAATGAACACAAGACATACACACAACCCATGTACTTATTGTCTAATCATAATAGATACAAATTTATAAGCAATAATTAAAGTGGATGTAAACTCTTCATACACCCAGTGAGGTGACCAGCCTCAGATGATACACAGAGATGAACCAAATCTCCCTACATAAGTCTTACATCTATATCTTTCTTATATTAATAAACATTTCATATTTTTTGTGTACACTGTCTATATCGGTACCGAGATAGTCCATATTTCTCCATCTCTGGGTGACCAGCAATGGGGGACTGCTCTCCATTCTCAATCACCTTATCTGCTGTCTTCAGCTCTATATACTGTTTAGAAAGAGTTAGTCCTGTAAGGCTACTTTCACACCGGGGTGGTGCGGCATTAGCGGTAAAGCGCTAATAGTTTTAGCGGCGCTTTACTGCTGTTATAGTGTCGCTTTTGGTGCGGCTAGTGTGCTTTTAACTGTGTCCAAACAAAGGGTTAAAAGCGCCTGAAAAGCGCAGCTGTAAACTAACTACAAGGGGCTGCAGTGGCATATACCAATGGCGGTATTGGCAGGACTATAGACTTGGTGATTGGGGTGATGAGCGTGTATCGCAATAAACGATCGTTTTAAGTTGTCACCCAAAGTGTACATACATGGGTTGTGTCCTCTCATAGTACAGAGATCTGTCATACCATGCTGATTGGTCATCCCATAAATATACTTCTCATACATGCAAACATTCACTCCCCTTTGGTCCAGCCTGCTGAACATGGATGTCAGATAAAACTCGGCAGCTGATTGGCCTTCACAGGAAGATGGTGCTAATGAGAGATCTGTAACCAACCATCTGCAAAAAAAAAAATGCAATAGTCTGATTCCTTCCCCGGCTCCAGCTGAGCAAAGGGGGTCTGCGGAAGTATTTTGTACTTGCTGGAAACCAGGAGATTACTTAGCAGTGCCCCACAGAAAACATGAAATAGTTCCTCCTGTTCCCTGCTGAACTGACAAAAAATAATGGATTGTCTGAACAGCCTTACGGCTCATTTAAACGTGGTGCCCTCTGAACAGCAATCCACAGTCAGGTCGCTCATCAGAGGGCATTTGACAGGTGGTAAGGTGTTATATTGCCTCCTCACTACCTGTTTAACCAAATCAATACTGGGCACTTTCGCCCCCTTCCTTCCCAGACCAATTTTCAGCTTTCAGCGCTCTCGCACTTTCAATGACAATTGCACAGTCATGCTGCACTGTACCCAAATGAAATTTTTATCATTTTGTTCACACAAATAGAGCTTTCTTTTGGTGGTATTTATTCACGACTCCGTTTTTTATTTTATGCAATATAAGCGAAAAAAGAGCAGAAATTTGGAAAAATAACAATATTTTCTTCTTTCTATTTGAAAAGAAATCCAATAAAATCGAATTTTGTCATAAATTTAAGCCAAAATGTATTCTGCTACATGTCTTTGGTAAAAAAAAAAAACGTTCAGTGTATAATAATTGGTTTGTGTGATCACGGACTTATGTACGCAAATGATCATGTACAGATGTGCGCAGGTGATCACGGACATATGTGTGCAAATGCTCATTGGGACATGTGATTTTACCGTTACATACAGTGCCTTGCGAAAGTATTCGGCCCCCTTGAACTTTTCATCCTTTTGCCACATTTCAGGCTTCAAACATAAAGATATAAAATTTAAATTTTTTGTGAAGAATCACCAACAAGTGGGACACAATTGTGAAGTGGAACGAACGCTATTGGATTTTTGAAACTTTTTTTAACTAAGAAAAAAATGAAAAGTGGGGCGTGCAAAATTATTCGGCCTCCTTGCGTTAATACTTTGTAGAGCCACCGTTTGCTGCGATTACAGCTGCAAGTCGCTTGGGGTATTTCTCTATCAGTTTTGCACATCGAGAGACTGAAATTCTTACCCATTCTTCCTTGCAAAACAGCTCGAGCTCAGTGAGGTTGGATGGAGAGCGTTTGTGAACAGCAGTTTTCAGCTCTTTCCACAGATTCTCGATTGGATTCAGGTCTGGACTTTGACTTGGCCATTCTAACACCTGGATACGTTTATTTGTGAACCATTCCTTTGTAGATTTTGCTGTATGTTTGGGATCATTGTCTTGTTGGAAGATAAATCTCCGTCCCAGTCTCAGGTCTTTTGCAGACTCCAACAGGTTTTCATCCAGAATGGTCCTATATTTGGCTGCATCCATCTTCCCCTCAATTTTAACCATCTTCCCTGTCCCTGCTGAAGAAAAGCATGCCCAAACCATGATGCTGCCACCACCATGTTTGACAGTGGGGATGGTGTGTTGAGGGTGATGAGCTGTGTTGCTTTTACGCCAAACATATCGTTTTGCATTGTGGCCAAAAAGTTTGATTTTGGTTTCATCGGACCAGAGCACCTTCTTCCACATGTTTGGTGTGTCTCCCAGGTGGCTTGTGGCAAACTTTAGACGAGACTTTTTATGGATATCTTTGAGAAATGGCTTTCTTCTTGCCACTCTTCCATAAAGGCCAGATTTGTGCAGTGTACGACTGATTGTTGTCCTGTGGACAGACTCTCCCACCTCAGCTGTAGTTCTCTGCAGTTCATCCAGAGTGATCATGGGCCTCTTGGCTGCATCTCTGATCAGTCTTCTCCTTGTCTGAGCTGAAAGTTTAGAGGGACAGCCAGGTCTTGGTAGATTTGCAGTGGTCTGATACTCCTTCCATTTCAAAATGATCGCTTGCACAGTGCTCCTTGGGATGTTTAAAGCTTGGGAAATCTTTTTGTATCCAAATCCGGCTTTAAACTTCTCCACAACAGTATTACGGACCTGCCTGGTGTGTTCCTTGGTCTTCATGATGCTCTCTGCGCTTTCAACAGAACCCTGAGACTATCACAGAGCAGGTGCATTTATACAGAGACTTGATTACACACAGGTGGATTCTATTTATCACCATCAGTCATTTAGGACAACATTGGATCATTAAGAGATCCTCGATGAACTTCTGGAGTGAGTTTGCTGCACTGAAAGTAAAGGGGCCGAATAATTTTGCACGCACCACTTTTCAGTTTTTTATTTGCTAAAAAAGTTTAAAATATCCAATAGATTTCGTTCCACTTCACAATTGTGTCCCACTTGTTGGTGATTCTTCACAAAAAATTAAAATTTTATATCTTTATGTTTGAAGCCTGAAATGTGGCAAAAGGATGAAAAGTTCAAGGGGGCCGAATACTTTCGCAAGGCACTGTATGTGGGGGACAGGTGTTTTTACTATGTGGGGACATGTGTGGGGACATGTGTGTTAACTTTGTGTGTTTTACATTGTGGGGACTAGGGATGAGCTTCGTGTTCGAGTCGAACATACGTTCGACTCGAACATCGGCTGTTCGATCGTTCGACGAAGATCGAACGATTTGGGCCGTTCGCGCCAAATTCGAGTGACGCGAACGGCCCACAATGCACTACGCCATCGCAGTGTCATCCAGGCGCTGTGATTGGCCAAGCATGCACTGTGACCCCGCATGCTTGGCCAATCACAGCGCCGGCAGCGAGGAGAGCAATGATTGGCCACAGGCAGGATGCCTGTGGCCAATTATTGCTGAGGGTGTTTAGTACACGCCCCACACTATAAAAGGCCGGCGGCCTAGTGTAGTGTGTTCCGGAGCAGGGAAAGACAAGCATAGGCAGGGACAGTGACATTTATTTCTTTCTTGCTTAACCTGGATTCCTTTAGTTTAGGGAAAGAGAAGGATAGGTAGGGAGAGTGTCAGTGTGTTTTACTGTGCGAATCCTTGTTTCTAGGGACAAAGAAGGAAAGTGAGGGGAATTCTCCTTGTGCTATAGTGTGCTTTAAAAAAACATTTTTTCTAGGGACAGAAAACTCTAGGTAGGGAGAGTGTCAGTTTCTTTCACTGTGCGAGTCCTTGTTTCTAGGGACAAAGAAGGAAAGTGAGGGGAATTCTCCTTGTGCTATAGTGTGCTTTAAAAAAACATTTTTTCTAGGGACAGAAAACTCTAGGTAGGGAGAGTGTCAGTTTCTTTCACTGTGCGAGTCCTTGTTTCTAGGGACAAAGAAGGAAAGTGAGGGGAATTCTCCTTGTGCTATAGTGTGCTTTAAAAAAACATTTTTTCTAGGGACAGAAAACTCTAGGTAGGGAGAGTGTCAGTTTCTTTCACTGTGCGAGTCCTTGTTTCTAGGGACAAAGAAGGAAAGTGAGGGGAATTCTCCTTGTGCTATAGTGTGCTTTAAAAAAACATTTTTTCTAGGGACAGAAAACTCTAGGTAGGGAGAGTGTCAGTTTCTTTCACTGTGCGAGTCCTTGTTTCT
The DNA here is from genome assembly GCA_029206835.1 of Rana muscosa. NCBI lineage: Eukaryota > Metazoa > Chordata > Amphibia > Anura > Ranidae > Rana > Rana muscosa. Next base: position 83,152,080 of record CM055120.1, read on the forward strand.
AGGGACAAAGAAGGAAAGTGAGGGGAATTCTCCTTGTGCTATAGTGTGCTTTAAAAAAACATTTTTTCTAGGGACAGAAAACTCTAGGTAGGGAGAGTGTCAGTTTCTTTCACTGTGCGAGTTCTTGTTTCTAGGGACAAAGAAGGAAAGTGAGGGGAATTCTCCTTGTGCTATAGTGTGCTTTAAAAAAACATTTTTTCTAGGGACAGAAAACTCTAGGTAGGGAGAGTGTCAGTTTCTTTCACTGTGCGAGTCCTTGTTTCTAGGGACAAAGAAGGAAAGTGAGGGGAATTCTCCTTGTGCTATAGTGTGCTTTAAAAAAACATTTTTTCTAGGGACAGAAAACTCTAGGTAGGGAGAGTGTCAGTTTCTTTCACTGTGCGAGTCCTAGTTTCTAGGGACAAAGAAGGAAAGTGAGGGGAATTCTCCTTGTGCTATAGTGTGCTTTAAAAAAACATTTTTTCTAGGGACAGAAAACTCTAGGTAGGGAGAGTGTCAGTTTCTTTCACTCTGCGAGTCCTTGTTTCTAGGGACAAAGAAGGAAAGTGAGGGGAATTCTCCTTGTGCTATAGTGTGCTTTAAAAAAACATTTTTTCTAGGGACAGAAAACTCTAGGTAGGGAGAGTGTCAGTTTATTTCACTGTGCGAGTCCTTGTTTCTAGGGACAAAGAAGGAAAGTGAGGGGAATTCTCCTTGTGCTATAGTGTGCTTTAAAAAAATTTTTTTCTAGGGACAGAAAACTCTAGGTAGGGAGAGTGTCAGTTTCTTTCACTGTGCGAGTCCTTGTTTCTAGGGACAAAGAAGGAAAGTGAGGGGAATTCTCCTTGTGCTATAGTGTGCTTTAAAAAAACATTTTTTCTAGGGACAGAAAACTCTAGGTAGGGAGAGTGTCAGTTTCTTTCACTGTGCGAGTCCTTGTTTCTAGGGACAAAGAAGGAAAGTGAGGGGAATTCTCCTTGTGCTATAGTGTGCTTTAAAAAAACATTTTTTCTAGGGACAGAAAACTCTAGGTAGGGAGAGTGTCAGTTTCTTTCACTGTGCGAGTTCTTGTTTCTAGGGACAAAGAAGGAAAGTGAGGGGAATTCTCCTTGTGCTATAGTGTGCTTTAAAAAAACATTTTTTCTAGGGACAGAAAACTCTAGGTAGGGAGAGTGTCAGTTTCTTTCACTGTGCGAGTCCTTGTTTCTAGGGACAAAGAAGGAAAGTGAGGGGAATTCTCCTTGTGCTATAGTGTGCTTTAAAAAAACATTTTTTCTAGGGACAGAAAACTCTAGGTAGGGAGAGTGTCAGTTTCTTTCACTGTGCGAGTCCTAGTTTCTAGGGACAAAGAAGGAAAGTGAGGGGAATTCTCCTTGTGCTATAGTGTGCTTTAAAAAAACATTTTTTCTAGGGACAGAAAACTCTAGGTAGGGAGAGTGTCAGTTTCTTTCACTCTGCGAGTCCTTGTTTCTAGGGACAAAGAAGGAAAGTGAGGGGAATTCTCCTTGTGCTATAGTGTGCTTTAAAAAAACATTTTTTCTAGGGACAGAAAACTCTAGGTAGGGAGAGTGTCAGTTTCTTTCACTGTGCGAGTCCTTGTTTCTAGGGACAAAGAAGGAAAGTGAGGGGAATTCTCCTTGTGCTATAGTGTGCTAAAGCATTCCTCATCAACCATCTTTGAAATCCTTGTTTTTTGGACAGTCAGGGAAATTGTCGTTGTGCTATTCTGTGCAAAAGCAATCATCCTCAACCATATTTAGAAATCCTTAAGTAAAGGGACAGAGAAGGACACCTGAAGGTAGCCCTTATTGCTTTTTTCCCATCTCCCTGCAGGCCATCTATTAGAATGTCTGGAAGGCAAACAAGGAGAGGCAGACAGTCAGGAGGCAATAAAAGAGGGCAAGCAGGCTCTGTGTCTGGGGGCAACAGTGCTGGTCGTGGACGCGGTGCATTGTCATCAGCACATGGCCATGGGACACGCTTGTCCTTCTTTTCGGCAGCTGGACATGTTGAGCCACATCATGCCGAAGACTTGGTAGAGTGGATGACCAAGCCCTCCTCCTCCTCCTCATCCTCTCTCACCCAGGCTCAGGGTACTGGCAAAGCAGCTGCCAAAGCGTCCTCTTCCCTGGTATCAATGTCAGACTCATCATCAGTCACTCGTTCCCTAGACCCACCATGTCCTCCTCCTGAGGAGTCCCCCGAACTGTTTGAGCACAGTGTTGGGTACATGCTCCAGGAGGATGCCCAGCGTTTCGAAGGGTCTGATGATGAAACCCAGCTACAGGAAGGCAGTAGCGTGAGAGCAGACAGAGGGGATGCTCAAGAAGGACACCAATCTGGCAGTCATGTTCCAGCAGCTGCAGCATACTGCCAGATTGGCTCCAGTGATGAGGAGGGAGGGGATGATGAGGTCACTGACTCCACGTGGGTGCCTAATAGGAGAGAGGAGGAGGAGGAGGATGAGGAGGAGGCACATCTCCAACGAGGCAGGATGCCCTTTGGTGGCCAGCGTAAGGGCAGTACACCGACGGAATCACACCGCAGAGCTCCGCCTGTGCAGGGCGCTGCCTCTGCCCGTCATTCAAAAAGTTCCTTGGTGTGGGCCTTTTTTGAGGCTAGTGCATCAGATCGCACAGCTGCTGTTTGCAACATATGTCTCAAGCGTATATCGCGTGGCCAAAACATCAGCCGCTTGGGTACCACATGCCTGACCAGACATATGTTGACCTGCCATGCAGCTCGTTGGCAAGCCTACCTCAAAGACCCACACCAAAGAACAAAGCGGACCTCTCCTTGCACCGCATCAGCTGGGATCTCCAACCCCACTATAACTTCAGTCCTCTCTGAAACATGCACTGAGAGGAATGAAGGTGTAGAATTAGGTGTGTCACAGCCAAGTACTTGCGGCCACTCTGCTAGCAGTACACCGACGTCCGATTCTAGCAGGCAAATTTCCCTGCCCCAGCTGCTGGACCGTCGAAAGAAGTTCACTCCCAGCCATCCACATGCCCAGCGGTTGAATGCTAGCTTGGCTAAATTGCTAGCGCTTCAACTGCTGCCTTTTCAGTTGGTAGACTCGGCCCCCTTCCGTGAGTTTGTGCAATGTGCGGTTCCTCAGTGGCAGGTTCCCAAACGCCACTTTTTCTCACGGAAGGCTATTCCGGCTCTCTACCGGCATGTGGAAGGCAATGTCTTGGCCTCGCTGGACAGGGCGGTCAGCGGTAAGGTGCATATTACCGCTGACTCATGGTCCAGCAGGCATGGACAGGGACGTTACCTTTCTTTCACGGCCCATTGGGTCACTCTTTTGGCAGCTGGGAAGGATGCAGGACAAGGTGCAGTAGTGTTGGAGGTTGTTCCACCGCCACGCCTCCAAAATGCTACTACTGGTTGTGACACACCTCTCTCCTCCACCCCCTCCTCTTCTTCTTCCTCCATGGCCTCTTCCTGTGGTTTGTCCTATGAACCAGCGGTGCTCCGTAGCCGTTCACGGGGCTACGCAAGTACGCAGGCAAAAAGATGCCATGCCGTGCTTGCGCTGGTGTGTTTGGGGGACAGAAGCCACACTGGGGCAGAGGTCCTGTCTGCTCTGCAGGGCCAGGCCGAGAGGTGGTTGACGCCACGCCAGCTTAAGCCAGGAATGGTGGTTTGCGACAATGGCACCAACCTCCTCTCCGCCCTCCGACAGGGACAACTGACCCATGTGCCCTGTGTGGCTCACGTCCTTAACCTGGTGGTGCAGCGGTTCTTGGGCAGGTACCCGGGCTTACAGGATGTCCTGAGGCAGGCCAGGAAAGTCTGTGTGCATTTCCGCAGATCTTATAATGCCAGTGCTCGCCTGGCTGAGCTGCAAAAGGAGTTGAACCTGCCCAAGAACCGCCTTATATGTGACATGCCCACCAGGTGGAACTCAACGTTGGCCATGCTGCAGCGGCTGCACACGCAGCAGAGGGCCATCAATGAGTACCTGTGCGACTACGGCACCAGGACAGGGTCAGGGGAGCTTGGTTTTTTTTCTCCACGCCAGTGGGGCATGATCAGGGATGCATGCACTGTCCTGGCACCATTTGAGGAGGCCACGAGGATGGTGAGCAGTGACAGTGCATGCATCAGTGACACTGTACCTCTTGTCCACCTGTTGGAGCACACGCTGCGTGGAATAATGGACAGGGCACTTGAGGCAGAACAGAGGCAGGAAGAGGAGGACTTCCTTGCCTCTCAAGGCCCCCTTTACCCAGACAGTGTTCCTTCTGTCCCACCCATCGCACAGGAAGAGGAGGAGGAGGAGGAGGAGGATTGTGTCAGCATGGAGGTGGAGGCTGGCACTCAGCATCATCAGCAGCAGTCTTTTAGGGATGATTTACAGTCCCAAGAAACCAGTGGACTTGTACGTGGCTGGGAGGAGGTGGCTGCGGATCATGTCGTCCTTAGTGACCCAGAGGACTCCGGAGCGAATGCCTCAGCAAACCTACGCTGCATGGCCTCCCTGATCCTGCAAAGTCTGCGGAAGGATCCTCGTATTCTTCGGATCAAGGAGAGGGACCATTACTGGCTGGCCACTCTCCTTGATCCACGGTACAAGGGTAAGGTTGCGGACCTTATGTTACCTTCGCAGAGGGAGCAGAGGATGAGACAACTCCGGGAGGCCTTGCAGAAAGGTCTGTGCAACGCGTTCCCAGAGACTGGGAGGCTACAAACTCCTGGTCCTGGACAACGAGTTGCTGAGGCTTCGGCCAGTCAAAGAAGGAGCGGTGGGGAAGGTGGCCGTCTGACCGATGCGTTCAGACAATTCTTTAGTCCGCAGCCCCAAAGTATAATCGGTTCCAGCAACCATCGCCAGCGTCTGATAAACATGGTGCAGGAATATCTAGGGGCAAGGTCAGACTTGGACACCTTCCCCACCGAAAATCCTCTGGCTTACTGGGTCTTGAGGATGGATCACTGGCCAGAGCTTGCACAGTATGCAATTGAGCTACTGGCCTGTCCTGCATCCAGCGTTCTTTCGGAACGCACATTCAGTGCTGCTGGAGGATTTGTCACGGATCACAGGGTGCGCCTGTCCACCGACTCGGTTGATCGACTGACTTTCATCAAGATGAACCAGTCTTGGATCACCACCAGCTACCACACACCTGATGCTGATATAACAGACTAATTGATTTTAACATGTCACATCCCTTCAAGACTGATGCTGATGCTGAGTGCCTGTGCTGTTATGTTGACTGGCTATCCTCCTCCTCCGAGTCCTCAATGATACGATTGATGATGATAGCTTGGAAGATCATTTTTGTTTATGGGTGCCGCCACCAGTGGCTAAGGCCCAATTTTTCAGCCCCTGTTTTACAGGGGCGTGTAATTACAATTTTTTTAGCAATAATTTGCCATAGGGCTCATTGCTGTGCTCCAAGTACAGTATCTGTGAGGGGTTGGAGTGTTGTGGCACCAGTGCCTAAGGCCCAATTTTTCAGCCCCTGTTTAAAAGGGGCGTGTCATTACAATTTTTGAAGCAATACTTTGCAACAGGGCTCATTGCTGTGCTCCAAGTACAGTATCTGTGAGGGGTTGTAGTGTTGTGCCACCAGTGCCTAAGGCCCAATTTTTCAGCCCCTGTTTAACAGGGGCGTGTCATTACAATTTTTGAAGCAATACTTTGCAACAGGGCTCATTGCTGTGCTCCAAGTACAGTATCTGTGAGGGGTTGTAGTGTTGTGCCACCAGTGCCTAAGGCCCAATTTTTCAGCCCCTGTTCAACAGGGACATGCAATTACAATTCTTGATCTAATAATTCACAGCAGGGCCCATTGCTGCACCCACCAAGAGTAACTCTGAGGGCTTACAGTGTTGTGGCAACGCCACCACCACCACCACCACGAAAGGCCCAATTTTTCAGCCCCTGTTCAAAAGGGGCATGTAATTACAATTCTTGATCTAATAATTCACAGCAGGGCCCATTCCTGCACCCACCAAGAGTAACTCTGAGGGCTTACAGTGTTGTGGCAACACCACCACCACCACCACCACCACGAAAGGCCCAATTTTTCAGCCCCTGTTCAACAGGGGCATGCAATTACAACTCTTGATCTAATAATTCACAGCAGGGCCCATTGCTGCACCCACCAAGAGTAACTGTCAGGGCTTACAGTGTTGTGGCACCAGCACCACCATCAAAGGCCCAATTTTTACTACCACTGTTCAACAATTATATGTAATTAAAATTCCTGATATAATAGTTGACAGCAGGGCGTTCCAGCACCAACCAAGAGTAACTGTGAGTGCTTACAGTGTTGTGCCAACACCAACAACTAAGGGGCCTATTTCTGCAGAGTATATACGGCAGGTCCCTACTTTCAAACATCCAACTTACAAACGACTCCTACTTGCAAACGCAAGAAGACAACAGGAAGTGAGAGGAAATCTACCACTAGGAAGGAAAATTCTCTCCTGTAAGAATAAATATGGGAGAAAGGTGTCTCCTCTGTACTGATGCTTTATCAGCAATCCTTGTTTCAAGAAAAACACCACATTTCAAAAACAGTTGTCATTGGGACGGAAAGTGAGGTGAAATGTTCTGAACAGGGGCACAGACAGCAAAACAAATGTTACAGGGGTGATAACCCTTACCTATGTTTCCCAAAAAGTTTAAAAATAGATTTTTGGGCTGGAGCTACACTTCAACAATGTACCTGTTCAAAATTACAAACACATTCTACATAAGAACAAACCTACAGTCCCTGTCTTGTATGCACCGCCTGTATACGGCTGTTCAGAGTATATAGGGCCTTTTTTATTTTATGTGCGGTGTTCCCCTTAATATCCATACAAGACCCAAAGGGGCTGGTAATGGGCTGGGGTAGGGGGGGGGGGGGGTCATGGGGTAGCTATGCCATTTTTCTTAAAGATTTTCATCCATATTACCGGGACCAGACATTACATTAAAGCCGCAAGCAGTTTTAAATGGCTTTTTTTTCCTTTAGAAGTGTCATTTTGTGCTGGGACAGTTCTAAACACGGGAAACACGTGGCACTTCACAGGCATACTTTAGACACCCCCCAGGTACGATATTTAAAGGAATATTTGACTTTTTTTTTTTCACTTTATGCATCATTAAAATGACTGCTCCCGAAAAATGACCGTTTTTAAAACTTCTTTTTGCATTGATACATGTCCCCTGGTGCAGAACCCGGGTTCCCAAACCCTTTTTAGGACAATAACATGCATAATAGTTGTTATAATTAGCACTTTAGAATTCGAACGTTCGCATCCATTGTATTTAATAGGGTTCTAATGTTCGTACAAACTTTCGGTCCGTTCGCGGGTTCTGGTGCGAACCGAACCCGGGGGTGTTCGGCTCATCACTAGTGGGGACATGTGTGGGGACACTAGACTGGTGATCAGTGAATAAAAAGCTGTAAAAAACATCTCATACTCACTGATCACTGGCCGGCTGCAGCAAACCGCTCTCCTCTCCTCACTGACAACTTCTGTGTGAGGAGAGGAGAGCCGATCGCCTAGCAACCAGCTCTCTATTTATATCACATGACCGCTGTGATTGGACATGGCCGTCATGTGATCAAGAGGGCCAATCACAAAGCGCCCCTGCCGATATCAGATGCGCCGTGTCCGGGTGATCCCCCTCCTTCTGAGGGACTTTCCTTGAAGCCCACTCAGAAGTAGAGAGCGCCCACCCGGCTGTATATGTACAGTGGCCGGGTGGGAAGTAGTTAAACACGACAACGTTATATACACATATTTGATCCCTGTGTGCTGTGCAGGTTTTAAACCCCTTACACTGTTAGTAAAATGTTAGTACACCCTAATTTCTCCACAGAGCACATCACCTCCTTTTTCTCTGCTGGGTGAATTTCAGTTGGGGGGGGGCAGGCTCAGACCCTGGCTCTTTTAGGTGGAGGGGGCCCAGTCATGTGAGCTGTACGGGGCCCCATGATTTCTAACAGCGGCCCTGGGTGTGGGCGAATGGCCCTGAATGCAGACAGTGCACGTCACATTAGGAAGAGTGCCTGCGTCCGTGCAGCTGTGTGTTCTAATCATTTTCAATGGACTCTAAAAAGGAAAACAAACAGAGGGCGCACCAGCCTTGTGCATTGCCTTCCCAACACTTTAAATGTATATAGAGTAAAAATTCATACTCACAAACGAGTATTGAGTCGAGCATAAAATATATACAGTCCATCACTGAGTGTTGCAAAGGTAATGGACAAGGCTGGTGCGCCCTCTGTTTGTTTTCCTTTTTAGAGTTTTTCTGGGCTTCCCCTGACCTGTTATGAGTGGCAGCACAGCCGGCGTGGTAGTTTGATTAGTGAAGACTGCTTTGTACCATTCCTTCCGAACAACCGCACAACTATCTCTCAAGCGCAGTCAGTTTTTTGGCTTTTTTCTGTATCATTTTCAATGGACTGCCTGCATGCAGCACCTGGAAGTTACAGATGCTACAAAAAACAGCCCGTTCATGTTATATGGGCCTCATCATCCTTGTAAACAAGGCCATACAGACAGACAAAACTAATACAAATAATCAAGTGCTAATTAATTATCCTTGAGCGTTTTATTATGCACTATCCCTTTAACATAAGTGCTGTAATTAACCACTTCAATACAGGGCATTTTCACCCCCTTCCTGCCCAGGCCAATTTTCATCTTTCAGCGCTATAACAATTTAAAAGACAATTGTGCGGTCGTGCGACGTTGTACCCAAATTAAGTTTTGATCATTTTTTTCCCTCACAAATAGAGCTTTCTTTTGGTGGTATTTAATCACCTCTGCGGTTTTTACTTTTTGCGCTGGCTCCGCTTTGCTCAGCGGGGATCGCTCCGTCGATTAGGCTTGTGCAATTCGTTTCGTAACGAATCAAAATTCGTCCGAATTTAGCAACTTTCGGACATTCGGAAGCATTCGAATTTCCGAACAGAGCAATTACGAATAAAACCGAATCCGAAATAAATTATACCGCAAAATAGCGAATGCCCGAAGGTCTTCGGCATAATTCGTTATGAAAAAAGTTACGAATGTACGAATCCATTCGAAGCACAATAACACTCACTCTGCTCTCTGCTTCTCCCTCACCATGCTGAACTCCCTCTCAAAATGGTGTACAGGGGCGGAGGCTATAGCCGCATGAAAAAACGAAAGTAAAATACGAGATTTCAAATCCATTCGAAGCACAATAACACTCACTCTGCTCTGCTCTCTGCTTCTCCCTCACCGTGCTGAACCCTCTCAAAATGGTGTACAGGGGCGGAGCCTATAGCCGCATGTAAAAAACGAAAGTAAAATACGAGATTTCGAATCGTTACAAATAACCGCTATGTATTTAGAAAAGTACAAATCCATTCGAAGCACATTAGGCATAATAGGCAGCGTCGTTGTGAGAGAGACACGGAAAATTACGAATCAACGAACCCAAAAAAAGTTACGAAAGTAGGAGTTGTGTCCAGAATCAACGAAAAACAACGTACTCTACCGAAAGTACGAATTATAAAGCAACAAAAAATTCAACGAAAAATGTCGCTTGCAAAAATACGAATGAGTCCGAACACGAAAAATCCCGTCTAGCAAAATTACGAATGATTACGAATCAACAGGACCGGAAAGAAACGAACCGAAACGGAACGAATTTTTCCGTTGTGCACAAGTCTACCGTCGATCCCCGCTTAGCAGGCAGATGACAGGTCTGTCACTGCACACTGTGCAGGGACCGACCTGTCAGAGCGGCGCTCTCCCCTATGGAGGATCGGATGAAGACGGACTGTAGAATCCGCCTTCATCCGATCCACCAGACAGATGGAAAATAGGGTTTCCATCCGTCACACTTTAGCGGATCGGAGCGGGTCGGATGTCAGTGGTCATGTGAAAGGGGCCTAAACAAAAATAAGGCCAACAATTTTGAAAAAAACACAATCTTTTTTACTTTTTGCCATAATAAATATCCCAATTTAAAAAAAATTATAATAATTTTTCCTTAGTTTAGGCCGATATGTATTCTACATATTTCTGGTAAAAAAAACAAAAACGCAATAAGCGTATATTGATTGGATTGCGCAAAAGTTATAGCGTCTACAAAATAGGGGATAGCTTTATGGCATTTTTTTTTTACTAGTAATGGCGGCGATCTGTTATTTTTATTTTTTCATCGGGAGTGCCACATTAAGGCGGAGAGATCGTACACTTTTGACACAATTTTGGGACCATTCACATTTATACAGCAATCAGTGCTATCAAAATGCACTGATTACTGTGTAAATGTGACTGTCAGGGAAGGGGTTAACACTAAGGGCGATCAAGGGGTTAAATGTGTTACCTAGGGAGTGATTCTAACTGTAGGGGGAGGGGACTCACAAGGGGAGGAGACCGATCGGTGTTCCTCTGTACAGGGAACACACAGATCGGTCTCCTCTCACATGACAGGACGTGGATCTGTGTGTTTACACACACAGATCCACATCCCTGCTGTGTGATGAGCAATTGCGGGTGCCCGGCGGACATTGCGACTGCCGGGCACGCGCGTTGGGTCCCGAGTAATGCGGCGAGCGTGCTCAAGCGCCACCGGTGTCGCGTGCGCTCTCTACAATGCCGAGAAAGCCAAGGACGTCATATGACGGTGGCACAGAGGGTTCCTGCCACCGTCATATTACAATGGCTCGGGTAGCAAGTGGTTAAAAGTGTCTGTGCTCCTAAAGCTGGCAATAGACAGTTCCAATCTCTGCCGGTTCAGCGGGGACTAGCCAGGATTCTAACCATGTATGGGCAGGCTGATTACGGGCTGAGTACAACCAGCCCCATGGATTTTTCATTGATTTATAGCCAGCCAGTGGGTCGGGATGAGTGGCAGGCAGTCAGCATTTTTATACAAAGGCCAACAATAGTCATCCTTGTGTCCCTGTCATGTCGAGTTTATTCATTGTCCCTGTGTATATGTGAAAATGTAGGTGAAGGTGCTAAATCTAATTCCTCTCTTTTTTTATTGAAGATGTACGCAGTATTTACTGCAGACAAGGCTCACATGGCAGGCCTTTCGACCATCACATTGAGACGCCACCAAAAAGTGACGTTAAAATTGAGACTCCACCTGAGTGCGACCTTGACATGGCCACTCCACCAGAGTGCGACCTTGACATGGCCACTCCACCAGAGTGCGACCTTGACATGGCCACTCCACCAGAGTGCGACCTAGACATGGCCACTCCACCAGAGTGCGACCTAGACATGGCCACTCCACCAGAGTGCGACCTAGACATGGCCACTCCACCAGAGTGCGGCCTAGACATGGCCACTCCATCAGAGTGCGGCCTAGACATGGCCACTCCACCAGAGAGCGACCTTGACATGGCCACTCCACCAGAGTGCGACCTAGACATGGCCACTCCACCAGAGTGCGACCTAGACATGGCCACTCCACCAGAGTGCGACCCTGACATGGCCACTCCACCAGAGTGCAACCTTGACATGGCCACTCCACCAGAGTGCGACCTTGACATGGCCACTCCACCAGAGTGCGACCCTGACATGGCCACTCCACTAGAGTGCGACCTTGACATGGCCACTCCACCAGAGTGCGACCTTGACATGGCCACTCCACCAGAGTGCGACCTAGACATGGCCACTCCACCAGAGTGCGACCTAGACATGGCCACACCACCAGAGTGCGGCCTAGACATGGCCACTCCACCAGAGTGCGGCCTAGACATGGCCACTCCACCAGAGTGCGGCCTAGACATGGCCACTCCACCAGAGGGCAACTTCCACAAGGAGACTCCACCAGAGTGCAACTTCCACAAGGAGACTCTACCAGAAGAACCCTCGATCATCACAGAACCAGACAAAAGAAAAAGAACCAGAAAAAGAAACAAAAATAGAAAAAATATTAGACAGTATAAGTGCGACCTAGACATGGCCACTCCACCAGAGTGCGACCTAGACATGGCCACTCCACCAGAGTGCGACCTAGACATGGCCACTCCACCAGAGTGTGACTTCCACAAGGAGACTCCACCAGCGTGCGACTTCCACGAGGAGACTCCACCAGCGTGCGACTTCCACGAGGAGACTCCACCAGCGTGCGACTTCCACGAGGAGACTCCACCAGCATGCGACTTCCACGAGGAGACTCCAGCAGCATGCGACTTCCACGAGGAGACTCCACCAGCGTGCGACTTCCACAAGGAGACTCCACCAGCTTGCGACTTCCACGAGGAGACTCCACCAGAGTGGGACTTCAACAAGGAGACTCCAACAGATTGGGGCCTCCACAAAAAGAAACGTCATGTTCGCTTTATGCTTACTCCATCAGTCCGCCTGTTTGATCCTCCAGAAATGGATGATGAAACTGATACTCGACGAAAACAGAGCCGTCGCTTTCAGAAATACCTTGACTCGAGGATTCCACTAAAACGTCGTGATCGATCTACGCTTCTTCCAGAAAGCGACGTTGACACTGAGACTCCACAAAAAAGTGGCGTTCGCTGTAAGAAAGCAAAAAAGAAAGAAATTCAAAGCCCAGAAGTGTCATCAGCCCCCCCCTGCAGAAAAACCCTTGATCATCATGGACAAAAGAAAAAGAACCAGAAAAAGAAACAAAAATAGAAAAAAATAAAAGACAGTATGAGTTGGGCCTCTGTGAGGAATCTAGGAGGCCAGAAGACTTTTCTTTTCCTGCAGGCATGTGTTGGACCAGCCGTTAGGGGAGGTTGGAGGCCGGAAGACTTTTTTCTTTTCATGCAGGCGTGTGTTGGACCGGCTGTGAGGGGAAGTAGGAGGCCGAGAGACCTTCTCTTTTCTTTTCCAGAGTGCGACCTAGACATGGCCACTCCACCAGAGTGCGGCCTAGACATGGCCACTCCACCAGAGTGTGGCCTAGACATGGCCACTCCACCAGAGTGCAACTTCCACAAGGAGACTCCACCAGAAGAACCCTCAATCATCACAGAACCAGACAAAAGAAAAAGAACCAGAAAAATAAACAAAAATAGAAAAAATAAATGACAGTATAAGTGCGACCTACACATGGCCACTCCACCAGAGTGCGGCCTAGACATGGCCACTCCACCAGAGGGCAACTTCCACAAGGAGACTCCACCAGAGTGCAACTTCCACAAGGAGACTCTACCAGAAGAACCCTCGATCATCACAGAACCAGACAAAAGAAAAAGAACCAGAAAAAGAAACAAAAATAGAAAAAATAAAAGACAGTATAAGTGCGACCTAGACATGGCCACTCCACCAGAGTGCGACCTAGACATGGCCACTCCACCAGAGTGCGACCTAGACATGGCCACTCCACCAGAGTGTGACTTCCACAAGGAGACTCCACCAGCGTGCGACTTCCACGAGGAGACTCCACCAGCGTGCGACTTCCACGAGGAGACTCCACCAGCGTGCGACTTCCACGAGGAGACTCCAGCAGCATGCGACTTCCACGAGGAGACTCCACCAGCGTGCGACTTCCACGAGGACACTCCACCAGCGTGCGACTTCCACGAGGAGACTCCACCAGCGTGCGACTTCCACGAGGAGACTCCACCAGAGTGGGACTTCCACGAGGAGACTCCACCAGCGTGCAACTTCCACAAGGAGACTCCACCAGAAGAACCCTCAATCATCACAGAACCAGACAAAAGAAAAAGAACCAGAAAAATAAACAAAAATAGAAAAAATAAATGACAGTATAAGTGCGACCTAGACATGGCCACTCCACCAGAGCGCGGCCTAGACATAACCACTCCACCAGAGCGCGGCCTAGACATGGCCACTCCACCAGAGCGCGGCCTAGACATGGCCACTCCACCAGAGCGCGGCCTAGACATGGCCACTCCACCAGAGCGCGGCCTAGACATGGCCACTCCACCAGAGCGCGGCCTAGACATGGCCACTCCACCAGAGCGCGGCCTAGACATGGCCACTTCACCAGAGCGCGGCCTAGACATGGCCACTCCACCAGAGCGCGGCCTAGACATGGCCACGCCACCAGAGCGCGACCTAGACATGGCCACTCCACCAGAGTGCGACCTAGACATGGCCACTCCACCAGAGCATGACCTAGACATGGCCACTCCACCAGAGTGCGACCTAGACATGGCCACTCCACCAGAAGAACCCTTGATCATCACAGAACCAGACAAAAGAAAAAGAACCAAAAAGAGAAACAAAAATAGAAAAAATAAAAGACAGTATAAGTGCGACCCAGACATGGCCACTCCACCAGAGTGTGACCTAGAGATGGCCACTCCACCAGAGTGTGGCCTAGACATGGCCACTCCACCAGAGTGCGGCCTAGACATGGCCACTCCACCAGAGTGCGGCCTAGACATGGCCACTCCACCAGAGTGCGGCCTAGACATGGCCACTCCACCAGAGTGCGGCCTAGACATGGCCACTCCACCAGAGTGCGGCCTAGACATGGTCACTCCACCAGAGTGCGACCTAGACATGGTCACTCCACCAGAGTGCGACCTAGACATGGCCACGAGGAGACTCCACCAGAGTGGGACTTCCACGAGGAGACTTCACCAGAGTGGGACTTCCACGAGGAGACTCCACCAAAGTGGGACTTCCACGAGGAGACTCCACCAGAGTGGGACTTCCACGAGGAGACTCCACCAGAGTGGGACTTCAACAAGGAGACTCCACCAGAGTGGGACTTCAACAAGGAGACTCCACCAGAATGGGGCCTCTACAAAAAGAAACGTTATGATCGCTTTATGCTTACTCCATCAGTCCGCATGTTTGATCCTCCAGAAATGGATGATGAAACTGATGATACTCGACGAAAACATAGCCGTCGCTTTCAGAAATACCTTGACTCGAGGATTCCACTAAAATGTCATGCTCGATCTACTCTTCTTCCAGAAAGCGACGTTGACACTGAGACTCCACAAAAAAGTGGCCTGGGCTGTACACCGAGAGTGACAAGGGCAGACTCAGAGCATTGTAACCCCCCTGTACATTCTAACCCCCCCTGTACATTCTAACCTCCCCTGTACATTACAGTTACATCGCTGGCCTGGGCTGTACACCGAGAGGGACAAGGGCAGACTCAGAGCAGAGTAAACGGAACGAGCGGCGCAGTGTGTTCAGTGGAGAGGGGAGGGGCCGATCCGTGCAGCTAACCTAGCTTCAGAATTGTAAAGAGAGAAGCCGATTCATTGGCTGCATGGATTGAGCCTCCTCCCCTCTCCACTGAACACAAGGGGGAAGAGATCTCACGGCGGCGCCAACGCCCATTTTTTTAGAGCCAGCTGCTGCAGAGTCAAACATTCCCGATTTCCCTGGACAAAAAAGGCAAAATCCCGAATCTCGATGAGGGTCCCAAAATCGGGATTGTCCTGGGAAAATCGGGACTGTTGGCAATTATGGAGGTCTGAAAAAAATCCAGGCCTGAAGAGGCCTGGGTTTGTACCTGGGTAAAATTATCTGTTACCTAAAGTTGGGTAGAGATAGGATGTGACCAGGGAGAGTTTGTATTTCTAGAGTGCCCTGGAAGAACAAGAGATTGTGGGGCTGAGTAGAGTATGGGCTTTCAAGGATGCGAGGGAGGAAGAATGTGAGGGAAGTTGGAGTTGATGGGTCCCGATTTAAGAGGAAGCCAGTAGTTTTTTCAGGCATGTTTTCAAACTTTTTTTGCTAAAATGCAAGGTGATTTCACATATGATTGCAAATATATGCAACCAATACCTCTGTTTTTTTTAATGAATTTGTTGAACTAGTTTAGCCTCTCAATGAATTTCTTGCTATGTATGTCTCCATTTGGAAACAATGTTAGAGTAGAGTTAGGGACCGCACTTTGCAGAGGAGTCTTGACGTGGCAGTGCGGCTTCACATATATTTGCAAATGTATCCAACGTAAACCAAACACAAACTGTTCAAACAATGTAAACTTTTTTTTATTTTGCTGATTGGCTGGTAAGTTTTCCGGTGGATTCTGTGTATTGTATTGTTCTGTGAACTGCCATGCTTAAGCACTGAATCACACTTTTGAGCGTTATTGCAATACATGTTATCACATGTTACATGCTTAGTGTGTTGCAGTGCCATTCATTGTCAATAGTACCTTAGCACATTGACCCAGCGCACTTCCAACATATACAGTGCCTTGAAAAGGTATACCCCTTTAAATTTTCCATATTTTGTCATGTTACAACCAAAAACGCAAATGTATTTTATTGGGATTTTTATGTGATAGACCAACACAAGGTGGCACATAATTGTAAAGTGGAAGGAAAATGATAAATGGTTTTTAGTTTTTTTTTACAAATAAATATGTGAAAAGTGTGGAGTGCATTTGTATTCAGCCCCCCTGAGTTAATACTTTGTATAACCACCTTTCACTGACATTACAGCTGCAAATTCTTTTAGGGAAGTCTCTACCAGCTTTGCACATCTAGAAAGTGACATTTTTGCCCATTCTTCTTTGCAAAATAGCTCAAGCTCTGTCAGATTGGATGGAGAGTGTCTGTGAACAGCAATTTTCAAGTCTTGCCACAGATTCTCAATTGGATTTAGGTCTGGACTTTGACTGGGTCATTCTAACACATGAATATGCTTTGATCTAAACCTTTTTATTGTAGCTCTGGCTGTATGTTTAGGGTCATTGTCCTGCTGGAATGTGAACTTCCGCCCCAGTCCCAAGTCTTTTGCAGACTCTAACAGGTTTTCTTCTAAGATTTCCCTGTATTTGGCTCCATCCATCTTCCCATCAACTCTGACCAGCTTCCCTGTCCCTGCTGATTAAAAAGCATCCCCACAACAGGATGCTGCCACCACCATGTTTCACAGTGGGGATGGTGTGTTCAGGGTGATGTGCAATGTTATTTGTTTTGCTTTTAGGCCAAAAAGTAAAATTTTGGTCTCATCTGACCAGAGCACCTTCTTCCACATGTTTGCTGTGTCCCCCACAAGGCAAACGGGACTTCATATGGCTTTCTTTCAACAATGGCTTTCTTCTTGCCACTCTTCCATAAAGGCCAGATTTGTGGAGTGCACGACTAATAGTTGTCCTGTGGACAGATTTTCCCACCTGAGCTGTGGATATCTGCAGCTCCTCCCGAGTTACCATGGGCCTCTTGGCTGCTTCTCTGATTAATGCTCTCCTTGCCCGGCCTGTCAGTTTAGGTGGACGGCCATGTCTTGGTAGGTTTGCAGTTGTGCCATACTCTTTCTATTTTTGGATGATGGACTGAACAGTGCTCTGTGAGATGTTCAAAGCTTGGGAATTTTTTTTATAACCTAACCCTGCTTTAACCACTTGAGCCAGGAGGATTTGGTTGCCCAATGACCGGGCCATTTTTTGCGATTCGGCACTGCATCGCTTTAGATGACAATTGTGCGACGTGGCTCCCAAACAAAATTTACGTCCTTTTTTCCCACAAATAGAGCTTTCTTTTGGTGGTATTTGATCACCTCTGTGGTTTTTTATTTTTTGCGCTATAAACAAAAATAGAGCGACAATTTTGAAAAAAAAAAAACAATATTTTTCACTTTTTGCTATAATAAATATCCCCCAAAAAATATATAAAAAAAATATTTTTTTCCTCAGTTTAGGCTGATACGTTTTCTTCTACATATTTTTGGTAAAAAGAAAATCGCAATTATTGATTGGTTTGTGCAAAAGTTATAGCGTCTACAAAATAGGGGATAGTTTTATGGCATTTTTAATAAAAAAAATTTTTTACTAGTAATGGCGGTGATCAGCAATTTTTATCGTGACTGCAACATTATGGCGGACACATCGGACACTTTTGACGCTATTTTGGGACCATTCACATTTATACAGCGATCAGTGCTATAAAAATGCTGGTTACTGTATAAATATGACTGGCAGGGAAGGGGTTAACCACTGGGGGCGAGGAAGGTGTTAAGTGTGTCCTAGGGAGTGCTTCTTACTGTGTGGGGGCAGGGCTTACTGAGACATGACACTGATCACTGCTCCCGATTACAGGGAGCAGACTATCAGTGTCCTGTCACTAGGCAGAACAGGGAAATGCCTTGTTTACACAGGCATCCCCGTGTTCTGCCTCTCGGTGACCCGATCGCGGGACACCGTCGGACATCGAGTCCGCAGATCCCGCGGGCACGCATTCTTAAAGGGGACATACAGGTTCGCCCATTTGCCTACCGCTGCCATTCTGCCGACGTATATCAGCGTGCAGCGGTTGGCAAGTGGTTAATCTTCTACACAACTTTATCCCTGACCTGTCTGGTGTGTTCTTTGGCCTACATGATGCTGTTTGTTCACTAAGGTTTTCTACTGAACATCTGAGGGCTTCACAGAACAGCTGTATTTATACTGAGATTAAATGACACATGGGTGGACTCTATTTACTAATTAGGTGACTTCTGAAAAAAATTGGCTTAACTAGATTTTAGTTAGGGGTATCAGAGTAAAGGGGACAGAATACATAGGCATGTCACACTTTTCAGATATTTATTTGTGAAAACTTTTGAAAGCCATTTATAATTTTCCTTCCACTTCACAATTATGTGCCACTTTGTGTTGGTCTATCACATAAAATCCCCAAAAAATACATTTACATTT
Organism: Rana muscosa; assembly: GCA_029206835.1. Classification (NCBI taxonomy): domain Eukaryota; kingdom Metazoa; phylum Chordata; class Amphibia; order Anura; family Ranidae; genus Rana; species Rana muscosa. Next base: position 83,170,606 of record CM055120.1, read on the forward strand.
TTGGTTGTAACATGACAAAATGTGCAAAAATTTCAAGGCGTATGAATACTTTTTCAAGGCACTGTAAAGTGCATCTGGAAAGTATTCACGGCGCTAGACATGTGCATTTCGTTTCGCTCTGAATCGAAATTCGGACAAATTTTTCATTATTCGGAAATTCGTATGCATCCGAATTTCCAAATTACAAAAGGAACAAATTTAAACGAATCCGAAATAACGATTCAAATCGGAAAAAACGCGAACAAAGTTCGAATCTAATTCAAAAACATATTCGCATCAAATTCGAAAACAATTTCAAATCGAATTTGAAAACAAATTCAAATCGAATTAGAAAAAATAGAAATCGATTTTCTAAAAAATACAATAAAATAGAATATAAAACAATAAAGTAATAGAATAGAATTTAATAGAATGTAATAAAATAGCATATAACCGTCTTCCAAAATTCGTATAGTATAAATTCAAATTCGAGAATACATTGGAAAATAATTCAAAACAATGGAAACTAAAATAGAAAAGAATAGAAAAACAATAGAACAGAATAGAATAAAATATAATATATATTTTATTCTATTCTGTTCTATTGTTTTTCTAGTCTATTCTTTTCTACTCTATTCTAATCTTTTCTATTCAAATTAGAATTCACAGTATACAAATTTTGAATTTCGGAAAATGGTTATATATAGTTTACTTTTTCAAATTTGGTCCTATTTTTTTGAATGCGGTAGAATTATTTCGAATTTGATCGTTTTTTTTCAAATTCGGTAGATTTTTTTTCGAATGCGGTAGAATTTTTCGAATTCGAATACGAAACAAAACAAATCCCGAAAACGAATGTAACGAATGCAACGAATTTAACTAAACAAATTTAGTTAAATAACGAATCGAAACAAAACAAATTTTTTCATCTACACAGCGCTTCACTTTTTCCACATTTTGTTATGTTACAGCCTTATTCCAAAATGAATTAAATTCATAATTTTTTCTCAAAATTCTACAAACAATACATGTTTAAACTGAATTCACTACAGGTGGACCCCAATCAAGTTGTAGAAACATCTTGAGGATGATCAGTAGAAACAGGATGCATCTGAGCTCAATTTTAAGTGTCATGACAAAGGCTGTGACTACTTATGTACAAGGGATTTTTTTCAATTGTCTTTATAAATTTGCAAAGATTTCAAACAAACTTCTTTCACGTTGTCATTATGGGGTATTGTTTGTATATTTTGAGAAAAATAATGAATTTAATCCATTTCGGAATAAGGCTGTAACATAACAAATTGTGGAAAAAGTGAAGTGCTGTCAATACTTTCCAGATGCACTGTACTGTATGCATTGCTGTGCACCACAATATACAGCAACACAGCATTACATACTATTCTTGTGTGGTTTCTGTTTAGCGATTGATCTTTACAGCACGACTGAGTAAATCTGTTAGCTTTTGACAAATGTAACTGCTCTCTATAGGCACACCACAGGCTCACTTTAACCCCTGACTAGTGATGAGCCGAACACCCCCGAGTTCGGTTCGCACCAGAACCCGCGAACGGACCGAAAGTTCGCACGAACTTTAGAACCCTATTAAATACAATGGATGCGAACGTTCTAAATCTAAAGTGCTAATTATAACGACTATTATGCATGTTATTGTCCTAAAAAGGGTTTGGGAACCCGGGTTCTGCACCAGGGGACATGTATCAATGCAAAAAGAAGTTTTAAAAACGGACGTTTTTCTGGAGCAGTCATTTTAATGATGCATAAAGTGAAAAAAAAATAGTCAAATATTCCTTTAAATATCGTACCTGGGGGGTGTCTAAAGTATGCCTGTGAAGTGCCACGTGTTTCCTGTGTTTAGAACTGTCCCTGCACAAAATTACATTTCTAAAGGAAAAAAAGCCATTTAAAACTGCTTGCGGCTTTAATGTAATGTCTGGTCCCGGTAATATGGATGAAAATCTTTAAGAAAAATGGCATAGCTACCCCATCACACACCCCTACCCCAGCCCATTACCAGCCCCTTTGGGTCTTGTATGGATAATAAGGGGAACCCCGCACACAAAATAAAAAAGGCCCTATATACTCTGAACAGCCGTATACAGGCGGTGCATACAAGACAGGGACTGTAGGTTTGTTCTTATGTAGAATCTGTTTGTAATTTTGAACAGGTACATTGTTTAAGTGTAGCTCCAGCCAAAAAATCTATTTTTAAGCTTTTTGGAAAACATAAGGAAGGGTTATCACCCCTGTAACATTTGTTTTGCTGTCTGTGCAGTGTGCACCTGTTCAGAACAGTTCACCTCACTTTCCGTCCCAATGACAAATGTTTTTTGAAAATTTGGGGTTTTTATTGAAACAAGAATTGGTGATAAAGAATCAGTGGAGAGGAGACACTTTTTTTTCCCATATTAACTCTTACAGGAGAGAATTTGCCTTCCTAGGGGTAGATTTCCTCTCACTTCCTGTTGTATCCTTCCGTTTGCAAGGAGGAGTCGTTTGTAAGTTGGATGTTTGAAAGTAGGGGCCTGCCGTATATACTCAGCTGAAATTTGCCCCTTACATGTTGGTGTTGCCACAACACTGTGAGCCCTCACAGTTACTCTTGGTGGGCGCATGAATAGGCCCTGCTGTGAATTATTAGATCAAGAATTGTAATTGCATGCCCCTGTTGAACAGGGGCTGAAAAATTGGGCCTTTGGTGGTGGTGGTGGTGTTGACACAACACTGTAAGGCCTCACGGTTAGTCTTGGTGGGCGCAGGAATGGGCCCTGCTGTGAATTATTAGATCAAGAATTGTAATTACATGCCCCTGTTAAACAGGGGCAGAAAAATTGAGCCTTAGGCACTGGTGCCACAACACTGCAACCCCTCACAGATACTGTACTTGGAGAACAGCAATGAGCCCTGTTGCAAAGTATTGCATCAAAAATTGTAATTACACGCCCCTGTTAAACAGGGGCTGAAAAATTGGGCCTTAGTCACTGGCGCTGGTGCCACAACACTGCAACCACTCCCAGATACTCTAGTTGGAGTGCAGGAATGAGCCCTGCTGCAAAGCATTGCATAAAAAATTGTAATAACACACCCCTGTTAAACAGGGGCTGAAAAATTGGGCCTTAGCCACTGGTGGCGGCACCCAGAAACAAAAATGTTCTTCCAAGCTATCATCGTCAATCGGATCATTGAGGAGGAGGAGGATAGTCAGTCAACATAACAGGACAGTCTCTCAGCATCAGCATCAGTCTTGAAGGGATGTGACATTTGAAAATAAATTAGTCAGCTTCAGGTGTTTGGTAGCTGGTGGTGATCCAAGACTGGTTCATCTTTATGAAGGTCAGTCGATCAACAGAGTCGGTGGACAGGCGCACCCTGTGATCCGTGACAAATCCTCCAGCAGCACTGAATGTGCGTTCTGAAAGAACGCTGGATGCAGGACAGGCCAGTAGCTCAATTGCATACTGTGCAAGCTCTGGCCAGTGATCCATCCTCAAGACCCAGTAAGCCAGAGGATTTTCGGTGGGGAAGGTGTCCAAGTCTGACCTTGCCATTAGGTATTCCTGCACCATGTATATCAGACGCTGGCGATGGTTGCTGGAACCGATCATACCTTGGGGCTGCGGACTAAAGAATTGTCTGAACGCTTCGGTCAGACGGCCACCTTCCCCACCGCTCCTTCTTTGACTGACCGAAGCCTCAGCAACTCGTTGTACAGGACCAGGAGTTTGTAACCTTCCAGTCTCTGGGAACGCGTTGCACAGACCTTTCTGCAAGGCCTCCCGGAGTTGTCTCATCCTCTGCTCCCTCTGTGACGGTAAGATAAGGTCCGCAACCTTACCCTTGTACCGTGGATCAAGGAGAGTGGCCAGCCAGTAATGGTCCCTCTCCTTGATCCGAAGAATACGAGGATCCTTCCACAGACTTTGCAGGATCAGGGAGGCCATGCAGCGTAGGTTAGCTGAGGCATTCAGTCCGGAGTCCTCTGGGTCACTAAGGACGACATGATCCGCAGCCACCTCCTCCCAGCCACGTACAAGTCCACTGGTTTCTTGGGACTGTAAATCATCCCTAAAAGACTGCTGCTGATGATGCTGAGTGCCAGGCTCCTCCTCCTCCTCCTCCTCCTCCTCTTCTTCCTGTGCGATGGGTGGGACAGAAGGAACACTGTCTGGGTAAAGGGGGCCTTGAGAGGCAAGGAAGTCCTCCTCTTCCTGCCTCTGTTCTGCCTCAAGTGCCCTGTCCATTATTCCACGCAGTGTATGTTCCAACAGGTGGACAAGAGGTACAGTGTCACTGATGCATGCACTGTCACTGCTCACCATCCTCGTGGCCTCCTCAAATGGTGCCAGGACAGTGCATGCATCCCTGATCATGCCCCACTGGCGTGGTGAAAAAAAACCGAGCTCCCCTGACCCTGTCCTGGTGCCGTAGTCGCACAGGTACTCATTGATGGCCCTCTGCTGCGTGTGCAGCATCTGCAGCATGGCCAACGTTGAGTTCCACCTGGTGGGCATGTCACATATAAGGCGGTTCTTGGGCAGGTTCAACTCCTTTTGCAGCTCAGCCAGGCGAGCACTGGCATTATAAGATCTGCGGAAATGCACACAGACTTTCCTGGCCTGCCTCAGGACATCCTGTAAGCCCGGGTACCTGCCCAAGAACCGCTGCACCACCAGGTTAAGGACGTGAGCCACACAGGGCACATGGGTCAGTTGTCCCTGTCGGAGAGCGGAGAGGAGGTTGGTGCCATTGTCGCAAACTACCATTCCTGGCTTAAGCTGGCGTGGCGTCAACCACCTCTCGGCCTGCCCCTGCAGAGCAGACAGAACCTCTGCCCCAGTGTGGCTCCTGTCCCCCAAACACACCAGCGCAAGCACAGCATGGCATCTTTTTGCCTGCGTACTTGCGTAGCCCCTTGAACGCCTACGGAGCACCGCTGGTTCCGAGGACAAAGCACAGGAAGAGGCCACGGAGGAAGAAGAAGAGGAGGGGGTGGAGGACAGAGGTGTGTCACAACCAGTAGTAGCATTTTGCAGGCGTGGCGGTGGAACAACCTCCAACACTACTGCACCTTGTCCTGCATCCTTCCCAGCTGCCAAAAGAGTGACCCAATGGACCGTGAAAGAAAGGTAACGTCCCTATCCATGCCTGCTGGACCATGAGTCAGCAGTAATATGCACCTTACCGCTGACCGCCCTGTCCAGCGAGGCCAAGACATTGCCTTCCACATGCCGGTAGAGAGCCGGAATCGCCTTCCGTGAGAAAAAGTGGCGTTTGGGAACCTGCCACTGAGGAACCGCACATTGCACAAACTCACGGAAGGGGGCCGAGTCTACCAACTGAAAAGGCAGCAGTTGAAGCGCTAGCAGTTTAGCCAAGCTAGCATTCAACCGCTGGGCATGTGGATGGCTGGGAGTGAACTTCTTTCGACGGTCCAGCAGCTGGGGCAGGGAAATTTGCCTGCTAGAATCGGACGTTGGTGTACTGCTAGCAGAGTGCCCGCAAGTACTTGGCTGTGACACACCTAATTCTACACCTTCATTCCTCTCAGAGCAGGTTTCAGAGAGGACTGAAGGTATAGTGGGTTGGAGATCCCAGCTGATGCGGTGCAAGAAGAGGTCAGTTTTGATCTTTGGTGTGGGTCTTTAAGGTAGGCTTGCCAACGAGCTACATGGCAGGTCAACATATGTCTGGTCAAGCATGTGGTGCCCAAGCGGGTGATGTTTTGGCCACGCGATATACGCTTGAGACATATGTTGCAAACAGCAGCTGTGCGATCTGATGCACTCGACTCAAAAAAGGCCCACACCAAAGAACTTTTTGAATAACGGGCAGAGGCAGCGCCCTGCACAGGCGGAGCTCTGCGGTGTGATTCCGTCGGTGTGCTGCCCTTACGCTGGCCCCCCGAGGGCATCCTGCCTCGTTGGAGATGTGCCTCCTCCTCATCCTCCTCCTCCTCCTCCTCTCTCCTATTAGGCACCCACGTGGAGTCAGTGACCTCATCATCCCCTCCCTCCTCATCACTGGAGCCAATCTGGCAGTATGCTGCAGCTGCTGGAACATGACTGCCAGATTGGTGTCCTTCTTGAGCATCCCCTCTCTCTGCTCTCACCCTACTGCCTTCCTCTAGCTGGGTATCATCATCAGACCCTTCGAAACGCTGGGCATTCTCCTGGAGCATGTACCCAACACTGTGCTCAAACAGTTCGGGGGACTCCTCAGGAGGACATGGTTGGTCTAGGGAAGGAGAGACTGATGATGACATTGATACCAGGGAAGAGGACGCTTTGGCAGCTGCTTTGCCAGTACCCTGAGCCTGGGTGAGAGAGAATGAGGAGGATGAGGAGGGCTTGGTCATCCACTCTACCAAGTCTTCGGCATGATGCGGCTCAACACGTCCAGCTGCCGAAAAGAAGGACAAGCGTGTCTCATGGCCACGTGCTGATGGCGATGCACCGCGTCCACGACCAGCACTGTTGTCTCTAGACACAGAGCCTGCTTGCCCTCTTTTTTTGGCTCCTGACTGTCTGCCTCTCCTTGTTTGCCTTCCAGACATTCTAATGGCCTGCAGGGAAATGGGAAAAGCAGCAATACAGGCTAAGTTAAGGTGTAATATGGTCAGGAGGCACACTCCGCCCGCTGTAAGTGCCGCAAAATTCTGTTGGTGTAACACACCAGGAAAAAGCAGAAATACAGGCTAAGTTAAGGTGTAATATGGTCAGGAGGCACACTCCACCCGCTGTAAGTGCCGCAAAATCCTGTTGGTGTAACACACCAGGAAAAAGCAGCAATACAGGCTAAGTTAAGGTGTAATATGGTCAGGAGGCACACTCCGCCCACTGTAAGTGCCACAAAATCCTGTTGGTGTAACACACCAGGAAAAAGCAGCAATACAGGCTAAGTTAAGGTGTAATATGGTCAGGAGGCACACTCCGCCCGCTGTAAGTGCCGCAAAATCCTGTTGGTGTAACACACCAGGAAAAAGCAGCAATGCAGGCTAAGTTAAGGTGTAATATGGTCAGGAGGCACACTCCGCCCGCTGTAAGTGCCGCAAAATCCTGTTGGTGTAACACACCAGGAAAAAGCAGCAATACAGGCTAAGTTAAGGTGTAATATGGTCAGGAGGTACACTCCGCCCGCTGTAAGTGCCGCAAAACCCTGTTGGTGTAACACACCAGGAAAAAGCAGCAATGCAGGCTAAGTTAAGGTGTAATATGGTCAGGAGGCACACTCCGCCCGCTGTAAGTGCCGCAAAATCCTGTTGGTGTAACACACCAGGAAAAAGCAGCAATGCAGGCTAAGTTAAGGTGTAATATGGTCAGGAGGCACACTCCGCCCGCTGTAAGTGCCGCAAAATCCTGTTGGTGTAACACACCAGGAAAAAGCAGCAATACAGGCTAAGTTAAGGTGTAATATGGTCAGGAGGTACACTCCGCCCGCTGTAAGTGCCGCAAAACCCTGTTGGTGTAACACACCAGGAAAAAGCAGCAATACAGGCTAAGTTAAGGTGTAATATGGTCAGGAGGCACACTCTGCCTGCTGTAAGTGCCGCAAAATCCTGTTTGTGTAACACACCAGGAAGAAGCAGCAATACAGGCTAAGTTAAGGTGTAATATGGTCAGGAGGTACACTCCGCCCGCTGTAAGTGCCGCAAAATCCTGTTGGTGTAACACACCAGGAAAAAGCAGCAATACGGGCTAACTTCAGGTGTATAATGTGCAGGAGGCTTAGCAACAATGACACTGACACTGTCCCCTGCCTATCCTTCTCTCTCCCTGCACACAAGGTTTAGCAAAGAATATGACACTGACACTGTCCCCTGCCTATCCTTCTCTCTCCCTGCACACAAGGTTTATCAAAGTATATGACACTGACACTCTCCCTGCCTATCCTTCTCTCTCCCTGCACACAAGGTTTAGCAAAGAATATGACACTGACACTGTCCCCTGCCTATCCTTCTCTCTCCCTGCACACAAGGTTTAGCAAAGAATATGACACTGACACTCTCCCTGCCTATCCTTCTCTGTCCCTACACACAAGGTTTAGCAAAGAATAGATTTGACAAGATTTGACACTGTCCCTGCCTATCCTTCACTTTCCCTGCTCCGGAACACACTACACAAGGCCGCCGCGCTGGCGGCCTTTTATAGTGTGGGGCGTGTACTAAACCCCCTCAGCTATAATTGGCCACGGCCCAAATCGTTCGCGCGAACAGCCGATGTTCGAGTCGAACCTATGTTCGACTCGAACACCGAGCTCATCCCTACCCCTGACCTAAAGCCAAACCAAACTTTTAATTTCAATCAGCCAGTGGCGGTGCGTCCATAGAGGGCGCCGGAGCGCCGCCCCCTCTCGCTCCTGCACCGCCACTGAAAGACAATACACAGATTCATGCATTGCATGAATCTGTGTATTTTTGCCGCTGCCGCGCTGCCCACTATTCAGATGGGTGTGACTTGGAAGTGTCTATCCGCTGTAATCAGCTTCCAAAAACTCCTTCAAGGTACGCACAGGGGTGCGTTCCTTGGAGAAGACTGACAGGCGTTTCAGCCAATCAGGTTCACCGGATCTGGTTACCGGTAACATGATTGGCTGAAGCGTCATCGAGGGCGGGAGAAGACATCGAGGACGGCGCGGACCCGAGGAAGGTAAGTGCAGGGCTGGGGGGGGGGACACACGCTGTATATGGGGACAAACTGGCTGCATTTGGGGACACACTGGCTGCATTTGGGGACAAACTGGCTGCATATGGGGACAAACTGGCTGCATATGGGGACAAACTGGCTGCATATGGGGACAAACTGGCTACATTTGGGGACACACTGGCTGCATATGGGGACACACTGGCTGCATATGGGGACACACTGGCTGCATATGGGGACAAACTGCCTGCATTTGGGGACAAACTGGCTGCATTTGAGGGAACAAACTGGCTGTATTTGGGGACAAACTGGCTGCATTTGAGGGGACAAACTGGTGGCGTTTGGGCACAGTGGCTGCGTTTAATGGGCACAGTGGCGGCAATTGATGTTTTTTTTTCAGTTTGTTTGCGCCCCCCCAAAAATTTTGAGCACCAGCCGCCACTGCAATCAGCTCAGTACAAACCAGAGGCATAATCCCTGATCTCTGTAAAGAGTCGATGACACAGCTCTTTAACCATTTGACCCAGGGCCGTCTTTAACGCAGGGCAAATGGGGCATCTGCCCAGGGCCCATTCATTGTTGGAGGGCCCCAAACGCTGATAAATCAAGTGCATTTGTTTTCTCCTCCATTCTATCCAGCTCGGCACGGGTTAAGTGAAGTCACGTCCCCGCAGTGTCTCTTCTACTGGCCCGCCCCTTCCCCTTATCTCAGTCTGAGTGGGCTGAGCCTCTTCCGCGGTGATGTACTGCATTCAGCCCCGCCCCTCCCTCCTCTGCGGGCGGCTGCTGATGACATCGCTCTGCAAAGTGAGTATACTGTTTCCCTCTGAGACACTGTGTGCTGTCCTGAGCCGGGCTCCCCCTCCCATCACCTCTGATAACTTTTCAGGGAGTCCCAGATGCTGCAGAACTTCTTGGGGTGGCAGGGCAGGGCTGCTGGGAGTTGTAGTGCAGGGCAGTGTTTGGCTGCTGCAGAACGTCTTGGAGGGGGGGGCTGCTGGGAGTTGTAGTGTCGGGCAGTGATTGGCTGCTGCAGAACGTCTTGGAGGGGGGGCTGCTGGGGGTTGTAGTGTTGGGCAGTGATTGGCTGCTGCTGCAGAACTTCTTGGAGGGGGGAGGGCAGGGCTGCTGGGTGTTGTAGTGCAGGGCAAGGATTGACAGCTGTGGGCTTAACAAAAACCCCCTCCCTGCTTCTCCACCCTCAATAATAATCCCATCCCTGCTTCTCCATCCTTAATAATAACCCCCCTCCCCACTTCTCCATCCTTAATAATTAACCACCCTCCCCGCTTCTCCACCCTCAATAATAACCCCCTCCCCGCTTCTCCACACTCAATAATAACCCCCCTCCCTGCATCTCGACCCTCAACAATAACCCCAATCCCTGCCTCTTCACCCCCAAAAATAACCCCAATCCCTGCCTCTCCACCCCAACAATAACCCCAATCCCTGCCTATCCACCCCCAACAATAACCCCAATCCCTGCCTCTCAACCCCCAGCAATAACCCCAATCCCTGCCTCTCTACCACCAACAATAACCCCAATCCCTGCCTCTCCACCACCAACAATAACCCCAATCCCTGCCTCTCCACCCCCAACAATAACCCCAATCCCTGCCTCTCCACCACCAACAATAACCCCAATCCCTGCCTCTCCACCCCCAACAATAACCCCAATCCCTGCCTCTCCACCCCCAACATTAACCACAATCCCTGCCGCTCCAGCCCCAACAATAACCACAAACCCTGCCGCTCCAGCCCCAACAATAACCACAATCCCTGCCTCTCCACCCCCAACAATAACCCCAATCCCTGCCTCTCCACCCCCAGCAAAAACCCCAACCCCTGCCTCTCCACCACCAACAATAACCCCAATCCCTGCCTCTGCACCACCAACAATAACCCCCTTCCCGCTTCTCCATCCCCAATAACCCCCCTCCCTGCTTCTCCGCCCTCAGCAATACCCCTTCTTTCTGCTGATGGTTAATAAGTGGCAATGTAGTATGGAACCCCCCTCCATACTACACTGTGTAATCATGGAGGTATTATGGGGGAGGGATCCTGTGTAGTGATGGGCATAGTATGTGGAAGGAGGGTCCTGTAATTATGGGGTAGTATGGGGAATGGGGGTCCTATGTAGTGATTTGTGTAGTATGGGGGAAGGAGTCCTGTGTAATGATGGGGGGGCAAAATTGCACAGGGGGGCCCAAGAAAATGTCTGCCTAGGGTACAATCACAGCGGATCACATGTAAATGCGGAAGTGCCGTTAATCAGCTCTCCTCGCCTCACACTGACAGAGTGTGTGGTGAGGAGTGCCGATCAGCGGTATCCCCTTGCAGAAGAGACCAGGGCAGGTAGTGCCCTGTTTACAGGAAAGCCCTAGCAGTGCCCTTAAGTGATGCCTTTCAGTGCCTGCTCATCAGTGCTGCCCATTAATGACAATCAGTGCCTCTCATCAGTGCTGCATAGGCATTCATGCAGCCCATCAGTGCTGCCTATCCGTGCCGCCTATCAGTGCCACATATTAGTGCTCAGCAGTGCGCTTTTCAGTGCCCATCAGTAAGGCATATTAGTGACTCCTCATCAGTGCCCATAAGTGCTGCCTCATCAGTGCCCATCAGTGCAGCCCATCAGTGAAGGAGAAAAATTACTTATTTTTTTTCAAAACGTTTTTCTTTGTTTCGGTTATAAAATGTTGTTTTCGCTTTCACGGACGGGCACTGATGAGACGGCACTGATAAGGTGGCACTGATATGTAGAATGGATGGGCACTGGTAGGTGGCACTGATATACAGCACTGATGGACACCGATAGGTGGCACTGACAGGCGGCACTGATGGGCAGCACTGATGATGAGGTACTGACAGGTGTTACTGCTGGGCAGTGATTGACACTGTGGTGGGCACTGATTGGCACTTTCATTGGCACTGACAGCCGTTATTGATGGGGCACTAATTGACAGCTGATGGGCACTGAGTTGAAGCTGATGGGCACATCTGATGGGGACTGTGCTGATAATCAATGTGCTGATTATGAGCACAGACCCCCCCCCCCCCCCTCTGACAGGGTGAGCCACCATTCAAGCTCTCCCTGTCAGCGCGAATTGAGGAATGCCGTTTACCGGCACTTCCTGGTTCACGTGATGATCAGCTGTGATTGGTCACAGCTGATCACGTGGTATGGAGTCTCTGTCAGAGGTTGTACACCACGATTTGAGATGCAGTGTGTCAGACTGACACACAGCACCTCCGGTTGCCGCGTTGTGCGCCCCCCCACGGGCGTGCGCCTGCATGTTAACCTGCTGGACGTCATATGACGCCCACTCAGGATAACAGAACCACCGCCCGTCCGTCATTCTGCTATAAGGCGGCGGGAAGTCATTAAATACCACCAAAAGAAAGCCCTATTTGTGTGAAGAAAATGATTTAAAAATAATTTGGGTACAGTGTTGCATGACCGCGCATTTGTCATTCAAAGTGTGACAGGGCAGACAGCTGAAAAATGGCCTGGGCAGGAAGGGGGTGAAGGTGCCCTGTATTGAACTGGTTAAACAGCAGCCTGACTAGAAAAGCCTATGCCCTGACAGCATGCTGCAGGAAAGAAAGGTCCCTTGCTCTACATGGGGAAGCAACAGTCTCTCTGCAGAGGTCCAGCTTGCTCCCTGAAGGGTCAGAGCTAGAGCTCTCCAATTGCAGGGAGCTTGAGCTGTATTGATTGCAGTCCTATGGCCTCGTACACACGACCGATTTTCTCGGCAAGAACCAGCAAGAAACTTGCTGGCAGAGAGGTCTTGCCGAGTAAATCGGTCGTGTGTACGCTGCTAGCGTGTTTCTCGTCGAGAAAACCGACAAGAAACCTCGACGAGAAAATAGAGAACCTGCTCTCTATTTTCTCGTCGAGATTCTCCTCGGCGTGTTTCTCGACGAGAAAAGTGAGTGTGTGTACACTTACCTGTCCGCCCGGAAGCCCGCGCATGTTCGAAATGAATTCGACGCATGCGCGGTAGCTTCCTAGGCATACGTAGGGTATACCAAGATGGCGGCGACGGCATCGAATGTGACGAGCGCATGCTCGACGTAGTCGATGACGTCACCGCGTACACTCCTTTCAAAGAACCGCGGGTTCTTTGAAACGAGCGTGTGTACACTCGGCCGGGACAAGTTTCTTGTCCAAGAATCTCGTCGAAAAAAACGACATGTTTTTCTCAACGAGAATCTCGGCCGTGTGTACGAGGCCTCAATCTCAGACTCAGTAGGGGGCATGTTGGACCTCTGCAGAGAGATAATTGCTTCCACATGGAAAACAAGGGCCCCACTTTGCAGCTGCTGACAGGCTGTGGCTGTCTTTCCAACTGCAATACACTGAACGCCTTTTTGCATAGCTCTCAACTGTCCCTGATTTGGAGGGACTGTCCCTGATTTGGAGCAATGTCCCTCTGTCTCTCCTCATTTGTCCCTCATTTTGGTCTGATCTATATAGTTCTATATAAAATGCACTTTTTAACATTTCAAAAAGTGTTTCCCAGAGCCAAATCTTTCATCCAATTTCTAAATTGCTGCATTTGTAAATGTTAAAAGCCAATACAAAGGATTAGTAGTGGTAAAAAAAAAGCCCTTGTGGATTTAATTAACCTTTATTTGGTTTATTCTCCTTTAAGGGGGCATGCCCTATGCCTACATATGTTTGTGTAGCGGGTATCAACATTTAGGGGGAGTGTCTGGGCGGTAGCATGGCCCAGATGCACTAATTGTTAGGGATTATGGGCCATTTTCCTTCGTGGAGGATATCAATGGTGTTCAGTTCCCTGCGGCCACTGGGTGGCGCTGTCGCCCTTTTGTGTCCTCTCGCGGCAGTAGTACAGCGGGGCGGGGAACCTGCTGTGCCTGCTGGGAGAGGATATAAAAGGGGCGGACATCTTGAACACGAGGTCCGAGCCCCAGGCACCTTCAGCCTGGGGGCTGCTGTCCGTTCGTCGGTGCCCTTGGCCTGGGTGCGTGGAGTCAAGTTCCATCCTAGGCACCTTAGGCCTGGGGTGAGGTACTTTGCAAGAAGGCCTGGGGCCCAGTACCTTCCACTGGGTCCCGCGAGGGATGAAGTATTCCTAGGGTGCCCCCGGAATTGGGTGCCTGAATCCAGGGCGTAAGGGACCAGAGATGCGACCCTCCCGAAGAGCTGGTACAGCATAATGCCGGTGACGGTGTGGGCCTCTGGAGACCGTCCGGATGGATGTCTTTCCTCGATAGGGGCCATTTATCCTAACGGAGGTATTCTATGTTCTTATGGTCAGTGGCGGGGATCCAACTGAACCAGGTCGGTGGCAGAGACCTATCACCAAGGTCTGTGGCAGAGGCCTCTACTTTCACCAGGGTTTGTGGCAGAGACCGAATTCATAGTCGGTGGCAGCGACTGTGCGCCAAGCCTGTTTGCGCTATCCGGAACAGGAGAGAACTTAATTATTTGATTGTGCCTGGACCTTCTCCTTCCCACACCCTGTCTGTTCTTTAAGTTCAACTAGTCTACTCTTCAAGGACTATTTATTGCTCAAACAGAATAAATAAATAAGTGTTGGACTTTATTTGGTGAGGAACTCAAATTACTGGGAGCTAAGTGCTCTGTCTGTGACGGTGGCAATCATCCTCTGCAAGAGAAGCTGAGGCTCCGGACGTGAACACAGACCCGAAGGTAAAAGGTTTAGCTCACGCCTCTGCATAACACACATCAGAGGGCACGAGCTGGTGGTACGTCCCCCCCCCCCCATTCTTCTCCCTGGTATCCCTAGACTAGGGTGACCATGTGTCCCGGATTGCCCGGGACAGTCCCGCATTTTGCAGGTCTGTCCCGGGCACCTTCATTCCAGGACAATACAGTGTCCCAGAATGAAACTGACACAGCCACCCCCCCCTGGGCCAATCTGATGCCCCCAAAAAAGGACCGCCACATCACTGCTTTACTCACTGACAGTACTTGTCCTGGCCGGGAATGCCTGGAGGAGCACAATCCCCGCACCCTGCTTGTGATTGGAGAAATCATAAATCCTGCCTCTTGTGTCTAATCACTGTGCTGTGATTCGTTACAGCACAAGCTGATTTTTGGGAAGGGGGGGTGTCCCTGAATGGCAGTTTGGAAATGTGGTCACCCTACCCTAGACGAGTCAGCCAGCCGCAAAGAGAGAAAGGAGGGAGAAGCGGGAAAGGGGGTGCCGCTACATTTGCTAATAGGTGTCCCTCATTCCCATCTCAAAAAGTTGGGAGGTATGTTTTTGTCATGATGCACCTGGAACATACAGGATTTAGCTGATTTAAATGAAATGTTCATTTGGGTTTTAATGGAGTGTCAGGAGAGTGAAAGGAAGGAGAGTATGTGCGCCTGAAGAAGGCGGCAGTAAAAATGTAATATATTACAGTTTACCAGTCCTAAGATGTGGTGGCCACGTTAGTTTTCATCTGATGATCCTGCCAGTAACATACTTCCTGTCCTAGGGTGACAAAGTTCATTTGCCGTACTGTATGTATAGAAAAGCATCATAGGCACCCTTGGGCAATAAGTGTGTTAGGACTATATAGGACACCCCATCCTGATCTTCATAACATAAGGAGCAGGTGTTCTGTAGTCTATAGAGGAGAACTCAGCAGGACTGACAATAATGCTTGAGGTTTCAGTGCAGCAGAGGCACAGAGCACGGGAACACACAGGCTTAATGGATTTCTGGCAGGAATTTTTTTTTTTTAATTGCACAAAATAGGAGAAGTTCGTTTTTAGGCCCCTTTCACACTGGGGCAGGCAGGTGCGGTGGCGGTATAATGGCGCGATTTTCAGCGTCGCTATACCGTCGTTATTACCGCAGTATGCGGCCACTAGCGGGGTGAATTTAACCCCCGCTAGCGGCCGAAAAAGGGTTAATACCGCCCGCAAACCGCAGCTTTTGCCGCAGTTTGCGGGCGGTATTACCGCGGTGTCCCATTGATTTCAATGGGCAGCCGCGGTAAAGGAGCGGTGAACACACCGCTCCTTCACCGCTGTAAAGATGCGGCTAGCAGGACTTTTGGAGCGGTCCTGCTAGCGCACCGCTTCAATGTGAAAGCCCTCGGGCTTTCACACTGAAGACTGCAGGGCACAATTTTTTCAGGCGGTATAACAGCGCTATTATTAGCGCTAAACCGCCTGAAAAACGTGTCAGTGTGAAAGGGGCCTTAGGGTTTGCATATCCTTTAACCAGTAGTGTATTTAGGTTTTGTGCTGCCCTAGGCCTGACTAAACTCGTGCACCCCCTAATTTAAATATGACCCACCCCTTCCTGACAAGGCCACACCCCTTTCTGTTTAATCCCCGCCCTGAAATTGGGGACACTAGTTCTTAGGGCCTGGGGGGCATTGGATTCCCCTAATTTGCATAGTATTCCTCTCACTTCCTGTTTGGCTATGGGGCAGGAAGTGTAGAGAAATCTCTGCAATGGGACAGGGATGGTAAAAAAAATAAACTGACAGGGGCTATAACCCTCCCTTACTCTATCCAAGAAAAAAAAAAGTGTTGCCTATAGTTCTACTTTAAAGCGGAGGTCCACCCTAAAAAAAAGAAAAAAAAAAAAAAAGGCTCAAATAAAAAAAATAATTTTTCTTATACTTACCAGAAATGGCTGTTACTAGGCAGATCTTCCTAATCTGCCCCTTCCTTGTACGCGGTGCTCCTCGGTCTCGTCCTACTCGCGTTCTCTTCTGGGGAATGGGGCGCACTGACTTCTGGGAACTGTGTGTCTCCCAGAAGTCAGCCGCCCATTCACAAAGCGCCATGCGACTCGCGCATGCACAGTAGGAAACGGGCAGTGAAGCCACAAGCCTCCACTGCCTGTTTCCCTTAGTGAGGATGGCGGCGCCAGGACCTGCCACGATCGACGGATCGGCCTCAGGCGGCCGACATCGCGGGCAACCTAGACAGGTAAGTGTGCTTATTAAAAGTCAGCAGCTACAGCGTTTTTTAAAGCTGGACCTCCGCTTTAAGCAGAAATTTCGGATAATTTTTGGAGAGGACTAAGAAGATATAACCATGTCGATGGTGCAGCAGAAAACATATAGCACAGTGAGGAAGGCTTGTGGTCCAGGATGATAGGTCAGTCAAAATTAGAAGCAGCTTGCGTTACACTAATAGTGTAGCACAAGCCGGTGGGGACTCTTTCTGTATTGCTCCCCTTCAAAGTGCTGCCCTAGGCCTGGGCCTTGTTGGCCTACGCCAGGATACATCCTTGCTTGCCTTTAACCCATTAATGTATTCCATATGTCGGCAGCACTAGGGGGGTTACACACACTCCCTCCGCCATGTCCTTTGTATCACCTGTACAATTAAAGGGCCAGTCCATCCAAAAGTCATATTTCAGTTTAAAGTGGAGTCTGCTGGTCTTAGTCGCCCATGGCTTCTTATGTCTCCTGTAGTATCATCACCTTACAATAGGTTTCTTGCTCTATTCCTGCCCACAATGAGGTACTCCCATTTCTCCTGTTGCATGCACCATCCGATGAATCGCTCATCTGGGAGAGTCATCCCTCCATGTAATGTTTGGTGTAAATGTGAAGATCTGGGATCTCAGTTCCAGACATCTCATCACAACATATGAGATACAGTTAGGCAGTATACCGCTCCTCCATCTATGTGACCCACAACAAAAATAACAGGTGCAGCTCAAGGTTCCACCAGGCCCTCGTGCATGACAAACCACTAGGAGTGCTGACAAGGACAGAGCTCGTCTCAGCTCAAAACATTCAGTAGGGAAAGAAAGTACCAAAAGTTGCACATCACAGCAAAACCTGTGAGGAGGCATATGCCATCCTCTGCCCAGGCTCCAACCAAGCCATGCCCCTCCAATGCGTTTCACTCTGCCCCCCGGAACTTAATCATGGGGAATTAAGGCTCCTCCATCTATTACTGAATGTTTTGGGTGGATTGACCCTCCATTAGGGCTGGGGAAAAAAATTGATTTGAATCTTGAATCGAGTTGAGAGGTCAAATCGATTCAAATTTTCAGCAATTCAACTTTTTAGATTTTTTTTTTCACCAGGATCGGCGCTGACACCGCGCCGGTCCTGAGGAGCTGCGGGCAGGAGTTTTTTGGCGTGGCCGCGGCTTCGGCCTAGTCCGCGAGGCCGGACGCTGCAGACTAGGCTGAAGCCGCAGCCTCGCCTAAAAACTCCTGCCCACAGCTCCTCAGGACCGGCGCAGTGTCCATCAAAAAAAAAAATAACTTGATTTGAATCGTCAATCAAGTTTTTTTTTTTTTTTTAAATCACAGATTTTTTTTGGGGAGAAAATCGCCCAGCTCTACCCTCCATAAATGACCATACATAACATCTTCCTATATAACCATAATATTGCCTCTGCTCTGGTCTTGTCCAGGAAATCTGCACAAACCGTCAAAAATTCTCATCATTGGTGTCAGTTGACACAATAATAATCACCAACATTGCTGTCAGTGGGCACAATATTAACCCCCAATGTTGGTGTACACACGATCGGAAAATCCGACAGGAAAACCGTGGATTTTTTTTTCCCAAAGGAATCTTGGCTCAAACTCGTGTTGCATACACACGGTCACACCAAATTCCGACCGTCAAGAATGCGGTGACGTACAACACTACAACGAGTTGAGAAAAATGAAGTTCAATGATTCCGAGCATGCGTCGAATTGATTCAGAGCATGCGTATTTTTTTGTGTGTTGGAATTGCATACAGACGATCGGAATTTCCCCCAAGAACTTTTCTTGTCAGAAAATTTGAGAACCAGCTCTCAAATTTTTCTTGGCGGAAATTCCGACAGAAAAATACCGATGGAGCCTACACAAAGTCAGAATTTCCGACCAGAAAATCACATCGGACTTTTCTTGTCGGAATTTTCCGATCGTGTGTACGTGTGCATTAGTGGATGCAATATTAACCCCTAACATTGGTGTCAGTGGACACAGTAATAACTCTCAGCATTGTTGTCATTTGTATGAACAGGGGGATAGCTAGGTGTTATTCCCTACCCGAGCAAATGGTAAACTAATTCATTTATTTTAGGAACTGCTCGTTGTGAGGTTGAAACCTATGAGTGAAAATTTTGTGATGAACCGCGCTCCCTATTTGCATTATATTAAGTGAACCTTCTTAGCGGTAATCCTGAGTGTGGCTTGGGGTGAATCTTCCATACCAAGGAGCGGTAACCCCGAACCACACTCAGGGCTGCATCGCAGTATCCAGAGAAAGTTACTTACCTTGTCCCCAGGATCCTGCGATGTCTCCTCCGCTGTGTGCGGCGGCTGTGTCTTCCGCGAGATGCTCTGTATGCCGGACTCTGTTCCCTGCGAGCGGCGCGATGCTCTGTATGCCGGACTCTGTTCCCTGCGAGCGGCGCGATGCTCTGTATGACGGGCTCCGTTTCCTGCGAGCGGCGCAATGCTCTGTATGACGGGCTCCGTTCCCTGCGAGCGGCGCGATGCTCTGTATGCCGGGCTCCGTTCCCTGCGAGCGGCGCGATGCTCTGTATGACGGGCTCCGTTCCCTGCGAGCGGCGCGATGCTCTGTATAACGGGCTCCGTTCCCTGCGAGCGGCGCGATGCTCTGTATGACGGGCTCCGTTCTCTGCGAGCGGCGCGATGCTCTGTATGACGGGCTCCGTTCTCTGCGAGCGGCGCGATGAAATTCAAAAAGTGCAAAAAACTGAATACATACAGTACACTGTAATCTTACAGATTACATTACTGTATCAAATCATTTCACATCCCTTTTGTCCCTAGTGCTTTGTCCAGTGCACTGCCTGCACTTTTATATTATAAATACTGTTCTTTCTGCCTGGAAACTGGAGAACGTCCATGGCAACCAAAAAGCGTCCCTTTAAAAGCAGTTTTAGCCCAGCTAGAAAACAGCGATAGTAAATTAGAACACTTGCAGAATTGAGCGATAGTGATTTCTGGGGAAATTCGTCATCAGACAATGAAAGTGACGACAGTGACAATTCTACGACCGAGCAAATTTTGTTGATTACCTTGTTGAATAAATGTTATTATTATTATATTACTATTTTTGATAATTATTTATAGTTATTTATTATATTATAATTTATGATTGTGTGTTTCAAACTTTATCATACCCGGGATGTCTACTATACTCTTGTTTGGACAGATTTAAGTGAGTTATTCCTAATGCCGTGTACACGCGATCGGATTTTCCGACAAGAAAAGTCCGATGCGAGCTTTTGGTTCGAAATTCCGACTGTGTGTAGGCTCCATCGGACTTTTCCTGTCGGAATTTCCGCCAACAAAGATTTAAGAGCTGGTTCTCAAATTTTCAGACGGAAAAAATTCCAATGGGAAATTATGATCGTCTGTAGCAATTCCAACGCGAAAAAGTCCGACGCATGCTCGGAAACAAATTTGACGCATGCTCGGAAGCATTGAACTTAATTTTCTCAGCTCGTCGAAAAATTGTATGTCACCGCGTTCTTGACGGTCGAAAGTCCGGAGAACTTGTGTGACCGTGTGTATGCAAGTCAAGCTTGAGCGGAATTCCGTCGGAAAAACCATCCAAGGTTTTTCCAACGAAAAATCCGACCGTGTGTACGCGGCATAAGAATTACAGGCCTACAATATGAAACTTAAAATTTCCATACGAAACAATGTACCACTTTCAAGCCTCGTACACACGACCGAGTTTCTCGGCAAGAACCAGCAAGAAACTTGCTGGCAGAGCTTTCTTGCTGAGTAAATCGGTCGTGTGTACGCGGCTATCATGTTTCTCGTCAAGAAAACCGACAAGAATCTCGACGAGAAATATAGAGAACCTGCTCTCTATTTTCTCGTCGAGATTCTTGTCAGCCTGTTTCTCGACGAGAAAAGTGTGTGTGTGTACACTTACCTGTCCCCCGGGAAGCCCGCGCATGCGTGAAATGACTTTGACGCATGCGCGGTAGCTTCCTAGGCATAGGTAGTGTGTAGCAAGATGGCAGGAACGGCATCGAATGTGACGAGCGCACGCTCGTCGTAGTCAATGACGTCACCGCGTTCGCTCCATTCAAAGAACCGCGGGTTCTTTGAATCGAGCGTGTGTACACTCGGCCGGGACAATTTTCTTGTCCAAGAATCTCGTCAAGAAAAACGAGATTCTCGGTCGTGTGTACGAGGCTTTAGCATCAAAAATCCGCCAGGGAGGTTAAAGTGCACAGTGCAAAAACGCACACAACCACTAGGTGTCCCCAGTGGGTAAATAAAACAATATATTATATTAAACAGACAAATAATGATTGTGCATTGAGATATCAACTAGTATTCAACAAGTGACAAATATTCAAATA
This sequence comes from Rana muscosa, assembly GCA_029206835.1. NCBI lineage: Eukaryota > Metazoa > Chordata > Amphibia > Anura > Ranidae > Rana > Rana muscosa. The sequence continues at coordinate 83,191,559 of CM055120.1, forward strand.
TAATAGTTCAAATGAGTGATAAAAGTGAAAAGAAGTCCAAGAAACTTTCATTAGATGGTTTCCAAAAGTGCAATGATCGCATGAATCCAACAAACAAGTGACTGAAATTTTCCACGACCAACGCTGGTCACTTAGCCTACTCACCAGATGTTAAAATGACCCCCATTACAGAAGTCCACTATAGCAAATGGGGACACCTAGTGGTTGCGCACGGCGGGGGACCCAATGCACGTCGCCGTCGGGCATTATCGCCGCCGGCCATGCGCGATCGCGTGCACGAGCGCCATCAGAAGGGGTGTGTAAACACACACATCCCTGTGCTGTCAGAGGAGAGGAGCCCTATCATTTCTTTTTAAGAAGTAGGAAAAACGATAGGGCTTTTCTCCTAGTCACTCACATCCCCACAGAGTTAGAATATGCAGAGGGAACACATATCTAACCCCTTGATAGCCCTCTAGTGTTAACCCCTTCCCTGCCAATGACATTTACACATTAATCAGTGCATTTTTATAGTACTAATCGCTGGGAAAAAAGGTCGCAAATTTCATTTGGGTTTAGCGTCGCACGACCGCACAAATGTCAGTTAAAGCGACGCAGTGCTAAATTGTAAAAAGTGCTCTGGTCAGGAAGGGGGTAAAACCTTCCGGGGCTGAAGCGGTTAATCCCCCAACATTGTTGTCAGTGAATGCAATAATAACTCTCAGCATTGGTGTCAGTGAAGACAATATTAACCTGAAACATTGGTGTCAGCGGATGCAAAATGAACCCCCAACATTGGTGTCAGTGCTTGTTGACAGAATAACAACCACCAACATTGGTGTCAGTGGACGCAGTATTAACCCACAACATTGATGTCAGTGGACCCAATAATAACCACCAACATTGATGTCAATGCACCCAATAATAACCCCCAACATTGATGTCAGTGCACCCAATAATAACCCCCAACATTGGTGTCAGTGGACCCAATAATAACCCCCAACATTGGTGTCAGTGGACCCAATAATAACCCCCAACATTGGTGTCAGTGGACCCAATAATAACCCCCAACATTGGTGTCAGTGGACCCAATAATAACCCCCAACATTGGTGTCAGTGGACCCAATAATAACCCCCAACATTGGTGTCAGTGGACCCAATAATAACCCCCAACATTGGTGTCAGTGGATCCAATAAAAAAAAACAACATTGGTGTCAGTGGATCCAAAAATAAGTCCCAACATTGGTGTCAGTGGATCCAATAATAACCCCCAACATTGGTGTCAGTGGACACAATGATAACCCCCAACATTGGTGTCAGTGGACACAATGATAACTCTCAGCATTGGTGTCATTTCACACAATAACCCCCAACACTGATGTCAGCAGACACAATAATGACCTGGAGATGGATATCCGCAGGGGCCAGGTGACTCTCCTGGGAGACTTTCAAGCCTCGTACACACGACCGAGTTTCTCGTCCAAAACCGGCAAGAAAAGTGCCGCGTGAGCTTTTTTGTCGAGAAAACCGTTCGTGTGTATGGTTTTACGACGAGAAAATTGCTGTGAATCTCGACGAGAAAATAGAGAACCTGCTCTCTATTTTCTCGTCAGGATTCCAGATTTCCTCGTCATGTTTCTCGTCGGCCTGTTTTGTGACGAGAAAATGGTTCGTGTGTATGCTTTTACTACTCTTCCAAAAGCGCGCATGCTCAGAAGCAACTATGAGACGGGAGCCCATCTTCTGGTAAAACAAGCTTTCGTAATGGAGATAGCACATTCGTCACGCTCCAAATTTTTGCATCGTTTAAATGTTGTGCATTGAAATCTTCGTTAGAATGTTACATTAATCCAAACGAATGAACTTCTTTTGCTGCTGATATTCACACAGAGTTATGACTATCTTTTTTTAACCTTTTTCATGCTGCTCTTAAGAAGATTTATGTGTATTATATCGTGCAAGTTTTTAGGAATATTAAAAAATTAGATATTTTTCTAACTGATGTTAATTGTAATTTCGCAATGTTTTGATAGTGATCTCCCATTGAATCTTTTAATATATATTATTTAAATTTTACACCCTTTTTTGGGAAATACGATTTCGTTATTTTTTGGGGGGGTTGTTATCTGTCCCTTTTTTTGTCAGTCAAATGTATGTGCTTACTCCAAAGCTAGATTTTACATTTTTACAAATACACATAGTCAAGTATGAACTTAAAGAAAAATAACATTTATTCATGTTTGAACTAAAATAAAGAGAAGGCAGCGCTGGAGAAGCTGCTGCCATTTCTGCATCCCAGGGACCCCAGAGCACACAGCAACCCTGTGTGGACACTAAAATTGGGAGCTTGAGAAGGCCAACATTTCTGAACACAATCTGATGCTGGCCTCCCAGAGGTCAGGAACAGCAGCAGGTGATATATATGTCCCAAGTGTGTGGTACTACAACAGGCTGCCTTCTGTCCGACCACAATGAAGCAAGGCCATCACTTCCTCGTCTTCCTGGCAACCTTCCCTGCAACCTTCCTTCTTCGTTTGGCTGGAGGCTGGGCCACTGGAGGGGTACTCCTGTCAGGAGGAGGAGGAGGTGGAGGAGAAGGGGGTGGGGCGGAAGAACAAGGTGGAGGTGAAGGAGAAGGGGGTGGGGCAGAAGAAGAATGTGGAGGTGGAGGAGGAGGTTGAGGTTGGGACAGTTGTGCCACCTCACAAATAGCTGTATTGGGGGTAATTTTTCCCATCACCCCCTTGTTGAGCAAGGTGATGAGCAGGGGCTCACATAGGAGGCGTTGCTCCATGCTCATCACCTTGAACTTTGCCTCCACTAGACCGGCAATGGCCTCTTCAGGGGATGTGGGCTCTTTGAGGGTGGCATGGGCCTCTTTATTAAGGGCCATTGCTGCCTCACTGGTGGTCCTGTCCCTCCTGCCTCTTTTGGGAAGCCGGATGGGAGGCACCTGGGATCTGGTGCTTCTCCTTTGCCCTGCCACCTCCTGGCTGCCACTGGGCCCTGCCACCTCCTGGCTGCCACTGGGCCCTGCCACCTCCTGGCTGCCACTGGGCCCTGCCTCCTCCTGGCTGCCACTGGGCCCTTCCTCCTCCTGCCTGACAGTTTCCAGACCCTCCTCCTGGCTGATTTCATCCTGTGTATGAAAAAGGGACATAGTTTAATATGTTGCTTTAATCTTTGCATCAAACTATATAAACATGATTGAAGCAATTAGAATGTAAATCCAGAAATCATTTTTTCTAATTTACACCTACATCAGATTGACTATTTAGCACCCAATTAAGTGCAGACTAATGTCTAGAGATCTTGATTTCACTTGTGGAACCCAAAATATTGTATGTTTCTCATCTTGACATATTTGTCAAACATTAATTTTATCACAATGCAATTTCATTTAATACTATACCTGGCTCCAGATGGCCAAATCAGGATCATCCAGGATGGCTACCTCCTCTTGCTCCAGAGAAGGCTCAGGTTGGCTGCAGGGAAGTCTGGGGGGGAAGAGTGGAGAGTGATGGCCTTGTGTCAATGTGGTCATCCAGGAAGGACATCCTGCTGTAGTACCACAAAATCGGGACATACACATAATTTGCTGCTGCTCCTGACCTCTGAGAAGCCAGGACCTTAGAGCGTTCAGTCCTGTAGGTGCCTCTCAAGCTCCCAATTTTAGTGTCCACTTGTTTTGCTGTGGCTGTGGGCACCTTGGTCTGCACAAATGGGAGCAGCTTCTCCAGCGCTGCTTTTCTCACCCCTCTTTTTTTGTGGATGGGGTTTTTCGTCTCCCACAGAGCCGGCAGCTCCCTTACCCGGTCAATAAATTCCGCCAGGAACTCTTTGTCGCTAATAAAGACATTCATATTGTATCTGCAAGTTAAATAAATAATATATAACTAATGTGAGGCAAACAGTCTAACCTCCTTAACATCGTAGTCACCATATATATCCTACAACATTCTCAAGACAGTATAGGCCAACAATTTGGCACAGTCTCAAAATCACATACCTTAGTTCGCACGTCCGTCACTTGAACTCCTCTCTCTGCACACCGAACGTACTATAGTCACATGTGTGTTTGCTATATACACACCACGCATGCGTCAAAATACGAACACGTCGCTCCGCACACGTCGCCCGCCCATGACGTTCTAACTAACATCTTTTCCCCGCCCCTTCTCTTTCGGCGCGCAGACAGATATGGCGGAGTTACAGCAGGTGTCTGATAATTCCGCAACTAACGAGGAGGAGACAAGCCCGGAGACCGAGGAAACGTCACGATCAAGGAGGAGATTCAAGGCATCTAATATGTTTTTTGCGGAGATGGCGGAGATGGTGGACATCTTGCTCAAGTCGGATTATGACGCAAAGCATGGGCCATATAGCAAACAAAATAGAAGGAAGGCCAAAATCCTCACTAAAGTCATGAAGAGTCTGAAGACGAATTTCGGGGTGAAACGCTCAAATGAGCAGCTCAGAAAGAGGTGGTCAGACCTCAAACTGAGGGAGCCAGAGCAGTTAAGGAGCATTAAGAGAATGCTCGCAAAAAGTAAGTAAAATGTACACTTTTCTGCTATTAATCCTTTTCTAAACTGACATGTTGCTGGTTTTGTTTTTTTTCTTATTGGACTCCCTTCCAAAATGTAATATTTTGAACTTGGTTGGGCACAGTAATCGTTCGTTACGTTACAGACACTTCGTTCGGCCACTATCCGCTGTTTTGGCTTATTTTACAGCCACAAAAGTAATTAGACATCTGCCATTTTTTGGGAAATTTGGGGCACAAATTTTTAGGCTAGATGATGTGTTTGTAAAGAGAATGAAATGCAAACTGTAAACTGTGTAAAGGAGAGGACACTCAGCAGCTGCTTCCACATCTGTACTTTGGAGCACTATAGTGTGGGCCACCAGACCCGCCTTTTTTGGGTGTCCCACACAGGTGCATCAGAGAATTTTTGTGTTGCCTACATGTCTAAAAAATGACAAAGGTGAATACTAAACATATTCTTGGTCAGAAATAATGCATTCATCTTTAACTTTCGCCCAAACACACACTTGTACCCCACTTCCAAGCAATTTAGCCTGTTTTTTTTTACATAGAGAATTTCTGTGTGATAACTCTACCTTTTGTTTGATTCTCATAGGGGAGAGAAGACTGGGAGGAGGACACTCCAGGGAGCACAAGAACCCCACAGCTTCACAACAACCCCAAACTCCCAAAGACCCACAACCGAAGGATGTAGAGGAAGTTGAGGTGGAGGAAGGAGAAGTGCAGGAAGGAGAGGTGGATGACGTTGTGGAACTGGTCACCACAACAGGTCAGTATCTGACACCACAGCTTCAGGTAAGAGAGGTAGGCCTGCAGAGTTATAATACCTTTTTATTTTATTTTTAGGGGATGTGAATGTTGGGGTGAAGGATAGTACAGGTTTCTTTGCTGACAGTGCCCTCCGCCTCATCCAGCAAGTGATGGAATGTAGCACGGAACTGGACAAAATTAAAGAAAGAATTCATGTGATGGATCAAACATTTAAAGACATTCTCGATGTTTTGGGGAGAATTCAATAAGGCATCCAAACCCCCTTTTTTTCATGTTTGTTCTTCCACTTTAAAAATTGAATCTGCACACAGTGTGTCAACATGTGCTATCTGCCATCAGGGGATATCCATGTACGTCTTTTGGGGGTGCAACCCCTTCCTCGTATCTAAAGTAGGTGAACTGAGGAAGGGGTTGCACCCCCAAAAGACGTCCACTGATCACCCCTGATGGCAGATAGCACATGTTGACAATAGGGATCAGGAGTCTAAAATCCCTATAGGAAAATAATCCCAATTGTGTGCATATTCAATTTTTGGCTGGGCAAGGGGTGGCAGGACCCCATATTAGGACGGGCACATAGAGACATATAGTTTGTGTAAGTGAATGTCTCAGATTGCTCCGAGGTATCCAATTTTGCAGGGATGAGCCGAACACCCCTCTGTTCGGTTCGCACCAGAACCTGCGAACAGACAAAATGTTCGTGTGAACTTTAGAACCCTATTAAATACAATGGACTCGAACGTTCGAAATCTAAAGTGTTAATTATAAATGCTAATATGCAAGTTATTGTCCTAAAAAGTGTTTGGGGACCCGGGTCCTGCCCCAGGGGACGTGTATCAATGCAAAAAAAAAGTTTTAAAAACGGCCGTTTTTTCTGGAGCAGTGATTTTAATAATGCTTAAAATGAAAAAATAAAAGTGAAATATTCCTTTAAATTTCGTACCTGGGGGGTGTGTATAGTATGCATGTGAAGTGGCGCATGTTTCCCGTGCTTAGAACTGTCCCTGCAAAAAATTTCATTTTTGAAAGAAAAAAAGTAATTTAAAACTCACTCGCGGCTATAATGAATTGTCGGCTCCCGGCAATACATACAAAAGTCATTGATAAAAAAAAAAAGCGTGGGGGTTCCCCAGAATTCAATTACCAGGCCCTTCAGGTCTGGAATGGATATTAAGGGGAACCCCGCCGCAAATTTAAAAAAAAATTGACGTGGGGTTCCCCCAAATATCCATTCCAGGCCCTTCAGATCTGGCATGGATTTTAAGGGGAACTCCATCCCAAATTTTAAAAAAAATGGCGTGAAGTCCCCCTAAAAATCCATACCAGACCCCTTATCCGAGCACGCAACCTGGCCGGCCGCAGGGGAAAAGGGGGGGACGAGAGAGCGGCCCCCCCTCCCTCCTGAACCGTACCAGGCCACATGCCTTCAACATGGGGAGGATGTCCCCATGTTGATGGGGACAAGGGCCTCATCCCCACAACCCTTGCCCGGTCGTTGTGGGGGTCTGCGGGCGGGGGGCTTATCGGAATCTGGAAGACCCCTTTAACAAAGGGGACCCCCAGATCCTGCCCCCCCTATGTGAATTGGTAAGGGGTACATTGTACCTCTACCATTTCACGAAGAAAGCGTAAAAAAATGTTAAAAAAAACACACAAACACCTTGAAAAAGTCCTTTATTTAAAAAAAAAAAAAACATTCCAGCGGTGAAATCCAGTGTCCCGCGGCGATCCCGATGTCCAGCGCTGTCCTTCATTGGTTGTGCCTGAGCGTACCTGAGGGGGAACTCCCTCTCAGTGTTTTAAATGTATAGACCCGCCCCTTCTAAAGTTCCCCATCAGGTCCGCTCAGCGGACCAGATGCGGAACATGAAAAGGGGCGGGTCTATACATGTATTACCAAAGTGAGAGCAGTTCCCCATCAGGTCCACCCCCTCAGTATGTCGGACCCGCCTACGTCATTGGCTTGAGCGGGGAACTTCCTTCACTATGTAAATTTAAATTACACAGTGAAGGAAGTTCCCCGCTCAAGCCAATGACGTAGGCGGGTCCGACATACCGAGGGGGCGGACCTGATGGGGAACTGCTCTCACTTTGGTAATACATGTATAGACCCGCCCCTTCTCATGTTCCGCATCTGGTCCGCTGAGCGGACCTGATGGGGAACTTTAGAAGGGGCGGGTCTATACATTTAAAATACTGAGAGGGAGTTCCCCATCAGGTCCGCTCAGGCACAACCAATGAAGGACAGCGTTTGACATCGGGATCGCCGCGGGACACTGGATTTCACCGCTGGAATGTTTTTCTTTTTAAATAAAGGACTTTTTCAAGGTGTTTGTGTGGTTTTTTTTAACATTTTTTTACGCTTTCTTCGTAAAATGGTAGGGGTACAAAGTACCCCTTACCAATTCACATAGGGGGGGGCCGGGATCTGGGGGTCCCCTTTGTTAAAGGGGTCTTCCAGATTCCGATAAGCCCCCCGCCCGCAGACCCCCACAACCACCGGGCAAGGGTTGTGGGGATGAGGCCCTTGTCCCCATCAACATGGGGACATCCTCCCCATGTTGAGGGCATGTGGCCTGGTACGGTTCAGGAGGGAGGGGGGGCCGCTCTCTCGTCCCCCCCCTTTTCCCCTGCGGCCGGCCAGGTTGCGTGCTCGGATAAGGGGTCTGGTATAGATTTTTAGGTGGACTCTACGCCATTTTTTTTAAAATTTGGGGTGGAGTTCCCCTTAAAATCCATGCCAGATCTGAAGGGCCTGGAATGGATATTTGGGGGAACCCCACGTCAATTTTTTTTAAAATTTGCGGCGGGGTTCCCCTTAATATCCATTCCAGACCTGAAGGGCCTGGTAATTGAATTCTGGGGAACCCCCACGCTTTTTTTTTTTTTTTTTATCAATGACTTTTGTATGTATTGCCGGGAGCCGACAATTCATTAATAGCCGCGAGTGAGTTTTAAATGACTTTTTTTCTTTCAAAAATTACATTTTTTGCAGGGACAGTTCTAAGCACGGGAAACATGCGCCACTTTACATGCATATCATACACACCCCCCAGGTACGAAATGTAAAGGAATATTTCACTTTTATTGTTTCACTTTAAGCATTATTAAAATCACTGCTCCCGAAAAAACGGCTGTTTTTAAAACTTCTTTTTGCATTGATACATGTCCCCTGGGGCAGGACCCGGGTCCCCAAACACTTTTTAGGACAATAACTTGCATATAAGCCTTTATAATTAGCACTTTAGATTTCTCCCATAGATTTTTCGAATTTGCCGCGAACACCCCAATTTGTTCGCTGTTCGGCGAACGGGCGAACAGGCAATGTTCGAGTTGAACATGAGTTCGACTCGAACTCGAAGCTCATCCCTACAATTTTGTAATTTTTGGAATGCAACTGTTGTTTTTGTATTTTCCTAAGAAAACAATTGCCGGTTTGTGGCCAGGCAAACAAAAAATGTAAAATAAAAAAAAAAGGTGTGTGAATTTGCACATAGTAAAATATTTGAACACAAACAACGTGTAGCTTCTTTTTCTAATACGCTCTAACCTTATTTGGTTATTTTTTAAAGGTTACATAGTGAAATGGTTGATATTTACTAAAGGAAAATACACTTGGCACTACAAATGCACTAAGACAAACTAGGAGACAGGAAACCCACAAAAGTTAGAAGTTTAAACCAGATTTTTATTTTGATCGTTAGACAGGAATCTTTAGCCATAGCCTGGCATAGGAATTGCCCCGCTACCCGTGAAATAGTCCATGTATTTGTCCCGAACCTCACGGGCATTTTGGGGGGGCAAGCCAGCACGGGCAGATTCCAGGCCCGGCAGGGGATTATCAGGGGAAAGTCCAGCCTCAGGCAAAACTGAGGCCATATAGGAATTTGATTTGCGGCAAAGAAAATTGTGTAGCACACAGCAGCATAATACTACATAGTTTATTTTGTAGTCCGCCAAGTGTATTGAAGTCATAAAAAGGCGGAACCGGCTGGCCATTATGCCAAAGGCATTTTCAACGACTCTTCGGCCCCTGGCTAGCCGGTAATTGAACACCCTCTTCTCTGGGGTCAGGGTCCTCTGAGGAAATGGCCTCATAAGATGCGGTCCGAGCCCGAAGGCTTCATCAGCCAAAAAAACAAAGGGGAATCCTTCAACATTCCCTGCATCCGGAGGCAATGCAAGGTCGTCACTCTGGAGACGGAGGGCAAACTCCGTCTGGATGAAGGATCCCCCATCGGACATCCGGCCATTCTTCCCTACATCAACATAGAGAAATTCATACCGTGCTGACACCACCGCCATCAGCACAATGCTATGAAACCCCTTGTAGTTGTAGTAGTAGGACCCAGAACGGGGGTGGCGGCACGATGCGGATGTGCTTCCCGTCTATAGCACCACCGCAGTTGGGGAAGTCCCACCGCGTGGCAAACTCCAATGCCACAGTCTGCCATTCCTGTGGCGTGGAAGGAAGCTGTGGAGTCAAACAAGATGAAAAAATATTAGAATACACAAATCAAACATTACAAGGAGATTCTAAGAAAATACATTAGAGGCCAACATCAAGCAAAGTCTACGTTTATTAAGGTGTTTTAAATAAGTATAATGGAAGGCTCATGTATCATATTCATCACCCCCTATGATGGTCCATGAATAAATTATAATGGGGAGGGGGGTAGATGTGTTTGGCCACAGGATAGCATTGCAGTGGCGGTGCGTCCAGAGTGGGCGCTGGAGCACTGCCCCCTCTCTCCTGTGCCCGTCACTCAGAACAATACATAGGTTCATGCCTTGCATTAACCTACGTATTGTCTATGCCGCCCACTATTCAGGTGGATGGCCCCCTGTTAAGCGACCGACATATGAAGAACTGCAGCACTTATGGGCTTAAAATTGCATATCAGAAACAGGAAGGAAAATTGTCTTGCACATTACAGCCTGAGGGATGTAATTGGCTTCAGAAAAGTTAAATAGGGGACGCAGGGGGCGGGGGGGGCATTCCTTGGGTAAACACTGACAGGCTGCTCTGCCAATCATGTTCACCAAGTCTGTTTAATGGTAACATGATTGGCTGATGCAACATCAAGGGAAGGAGAAGACATCAAGGACAGAAGAAGGATGACGCTGACCACGAGAAGGTAAGTGCAGGGCTGGGGGGGGAACTGGCTGCATTAGAGGGAACAAAATGGCTGCATTAGAGGGAACAAAATGGCTGCATTGGAGGGAACAAATGGGGGCGTTTAATAGGCACCAGAGCAAAAAAGGAGGAAGTTTATTTCCTAAATTGGGGTTTGAACCCCCAAACATTTGGAGCAACAGGCGCCCCTGCTGGAAAGGTTAGTGAAGGGAAATATGCATGGAGGAGAAAAAAGGGTCAATCTAAAGCTTCCAGCATGCATGGGGACAAAGGGGACATTCTCAGCATATTACAATCATGGTAATTAGGGAAGCATGAAAGAAATACAATACATTAGCATACATGAAATACATAAAATGTGATGTTAATGGAGAAAACTTACCCTAATATAGTCCTCCTGCAGGACTTGTATAATGGCAGAACAGGTGTCTGGGATTAGGAGGCCCAGAGCCTGGGGAGAGATGCCTGTCGTGAACTTCAAGTCCTGAAGACTTCTCCCTGTCGCCAGATAACGTAAGGTGGCGATGAGCCTTTGCTCAGCACTGATGGCTTCCCGCATAATGGTGTCCTGCCTGATAATATAGGGGGACACCAAAGCCAACAGTTCCTGAAAAACGTGGTCAGACATCCGCAGAAAATTCCTGTAGTCCTCAGGATTATTCTCAACGATCTCCCGCAGCAGAGGCATATGGCAGAATTGGTCCCGCTGAAGCAACCAATTCTTGGTCCATGAACTCCTCCTCACACCATTCATGGACTGGTCTTGGCCCAAAACAAGCAGACCAACACCAAGCGCACGCACAGCACGAACTCGACGACGAGAACGTCCAGGCAACATGGCTAGGAAACGGTCGTCTTATCAGAACGTACAGAACAGAACGCACTTTAGAACAGCAAGGCCTATGAATAACGAACTGAAAAACAGAAACGAACAGGCAAGAACGCACTGTAAAACAGATACGACCTGCCAAGACGCCCTGAAAGTCAAGATACGAACCCACAAGCACAAACTGAACCGCAGAAAACGAACTGAAAAGTACGAAGACTGAAAAGCGCGAATCGTCTCTTCCCAAACTTTTACTTCACACGCGGTAACACGAGATCAGCAAAAGCAGCCCATGGGCTGGCGCCAAGAAAAAAGATCTTCCCCTTTATAGTGCCGTCGTACGTGCTGGACGTGACTGCGGTGAACAACGAGGAAATTGGGAAATGTCAGTGTGTACGCATGGAAAGCTTGACGAGAAAATCGACAAGGTTAACAAGAATCTCGTCGAAAAAAACGACGTGTTTTTTACGACGAGAAACTCGGTCGTGTGTACGAGGCTTAAGTGTTGCATTTGGGTACCTACAGCCCTTATTCCTCTCTTTATGTGCTAAGCAATAAAATATTTGAAAACACACTTAAAGTGACTGACGCTCAATGTTTCCCAATCCCTTTTAGCTATGGACTCAGCCCTGGGGTAAATGTCAGCCCACCCAGCCACTAGGGGTCCCTCGAGATTATCGGACGAATGACCGTCTGTTTTTCTTGTTCATACATCACGGGACACAGAGCAGCATAGTCATTACTATGTGGGTTATATAGAATTACCTTCAGGTGCTGGCACTGGCAACTTCCAAAACAGGAAGTACCCTCCCCTATATAAGCCCCTCCCATCCGGGAGTACCTCAGTTTTTTGCCAGTGTCTAAGGTGTTGGCCAAGGTTAACATGTATTCATCTGGGCTTGTGTACAGGTTCTCTGGGCCTTAGCAAGCTATTCCGGATCCGACCAAAAAAGCTTCATAGCTAAACGGTCGGTACCCGGGCCTTGCAGAGAAGAGCAGGGTTTTGCCTGTAATGCCTCTCTTAGGAGGGCTGGACCCTGGGATCCAGAGCTCTGGTCATACCCAAAACCAAGAGGCTATCTGTGCAGGGTGCTATACAGGTCCAGGGGAGTGGAATCCTTGGGAACCCGGTCCCTGAAGGTCTAGTACAATGCCTGCCGTGAGAGGTGAAGTTTGGGCTTCTGTGGACCAAACAAAGTCCTGCGGCGGGGAAAAGGTAAGTGGGGGCCCCTCAGGAACTTGGTTCTATTGAGGGGACCCCCAAGCCTAATATGTCTTTCTGCCTGTTACCTAAAGGGTATTCCCGCTAATAGCTGTATATGCCTAAGTAATCCTAGAAATGTTTTTTCATAAGGGAAGTTTTAAAAAAACTGTAAACCTGGAAATGTTTTTTCATAAAGGAGGTTTAAAAAAAAAAAAAAAAAAAAAGACAAAGGTGCGGTACCTGTGTTTGTCCACTAGAGGCCGCTGTGGAACGTCTTTTTTCTTGGGACTATTCCTTCCATGGTGAAAGTCCAGGCAGATGAGTGAGCTCTCTATCAGGGAAGCTGCATTCCTCTGTCATGCTGCCAAGTAGTTTCCTTCCATCCCCGAGTCCTGGTGAAACAGGTACCCTGGCTCCTCTCCCTACATTGCGCCAAGAGCGCACACGTGCACGCGCGCGCGCGCACACATGCTTTCCTTTTATAAGGTTTAGCTTCAAAAAGGGGGCGGAGCCTGGCGGATGACGCGCTCTGTGCGCCCAGCACTTCTGCGCATGTGCGGGCGTCCCAGCAAGATAAAAGGACTCAGTCCACGCTGCTTGCTATGGACACAGAGCATGAAAAGGAGCTGGTAGCATGGTATAGGGGCTTACAGCGGGCGGTTGATACAGGCATCCCCAGAAAGACGCATTAGTAGACACCCACTGATGTACATAGCAGCAAATTGCATTAGACTATTTCAGTAAGGGGTGTATTGCGGCTGGAATACCTCAGCTTTGAACTAAGGAATATGCCGCCTAAAAAACTCCGAGATATACCTCTCAGGAAGTGTAGGGGGTCTCCATCGGGCTCTGAGGATCTGGAGCAGTCATCTGCACCCTCCTCCCCTGAGAAATCAGAGGTTAATACCCATAAGGAACCCCCGGGAGTGCCAGGTACTGCGGCTGTCCTCAGTCCACCTGCTCCTGCATATATAACAGAGGAGGTTTTTTCCTCAACTCTGGAGGGATTGGAGCAGAGATTGGCTGCATTGATCGCTTCTTCTCTACAGGAAAGAAAGCGCGCCAGATCTCCATCACCTCCATTAGAGTGCCTGTTGGCAGAGCAACAGTCCCAGGAAGGGACCGACCTACCTGAAGGGGATCAGGAGGAGGTTAGCTCTGTTTTTGAGGAATCGACAGTAGATGAACCATTTTCAGCATCACAGACTGAAAGATTGTGGGTCCAGACCCTAACTGACATGGTTCGATCTGCATTTAAAATGCCTCTTGTTGAACCATCAACTACTGCTGTCTCCTCATTCGGGTCGCTAAAAGCTCCCCAGGTTAATTGCTCCTTTCCAATACATCCATTATTGGAAGGACTTATATACCAGGACTGGGAACATCCTGATAAACTATTTGTTCCGCCTAAAAGGTTTCCGGTGATCTATCCCATGGAGGAAAAGTTCACCCAGAGATGGAATGTTCCTACGGTGGATGCAGCCATCTCTTCTGTGAACAAATCACTGACATGTCCAGTAGATAATGTTCAAATGTTCAAAGATCCAGTGGATAAAAAATTGGAATCTTTATTAAAATCTGCTTTTTCCACAGCAGGGGCTGTTACACAGCCAGCAGTGGCAGCTATTGGGATCTGCCAAGCTTTAAAGGATCAAATGAAAATGGTCCTGAGGGATTTGCCAGACCAGCAGGCCCAGGCTCTGGCTGATCTGCCTAGAGCATTATGCTTTGCGGTTGACGCCATCAAGGATTCTATCCATCAGGCCTCCCGCCTCACGCTGTCTTTGGTACATATGCGTAGGCTTCTGTGGCTCAAAAACTGGTCTGCTGAAGCTCCCTGTAAGAAGCTCTTAGTTAGCTTCCCATTTCATGGGGAACGCCTTTTTGGCGAAGACCTGGATAAGTATATCCAGAAGATTTCCAGTGGTAAAAGTACTCTCTTACCGAGTAAAAAGAGGTCTAGGGGTCCATCTTTTAAGAGGACTACCTCTCCTATCCCTGCGACGTCTGCTACTAAGCAGTTCCGACGGCCTCCTCGGTCAAACTCAGGAGGTAAAAATCAGGGACAGCCACAGGGTAATAAAAAGCCCTGGATCCGAAGAGGTACTAAACCAGCCTCCAAGTCAAGCCTATGAAGGGCTGCCCCCACTCAAACGGGTGGGGGGAAGACTTCAGTTGTTCGCAGAGACCTGGCGGGAGACGATCAAAGACAGATGGGTGCTCTCCGCAGTAACTCTGGGATACAAGTTGGAGTTAAAAGAGTCTCCTCCATCCCATTTTATGTGGTCAGGCATGCCAAGAGACCCTCTGAAAAGAGGGTCTCTCCTATTGGCGTTAGAACAACTATTGCTCCAAGGAGTAATTATGGAGGTTCCTATGGAAGAGTGGGGGTTGGGTTTCTACTCAAACCTTTTCACAGTCCCGAAGCCAAACGGGGACATAAGACCCATATTGGACCTAAAGAGTCTAAACAAATTTCTAAACGTCCGGTCTTTCCGGATGGAGTCGATCCGATTGGTCACCGCTGCCCTACAAGGGGAGGAATGGTTAGCCTCGATCGACATCAAAGATGCTTACTTGCATGTTCCCATCTTTCCAGGTCATCAAAAATTCCTACGCTTTGCAGTAGAAGGGCGCCATTTTCAGTTCAGAGCCTTACCATTCGGTCTGGCCACAGCACCACGAGTGTTCACAAAAATTCTGGCCCCACTGTTGGCCGATCTAAGAACACGGGGTGTAACGATAATGGCATACCTAGACGACCTGTTGTTGATGGACCACTCAGTTGCCAAGCTAGAAGTGGTAATTGTCGATACAATCAAGTATCTAGAGTCTCACGGTTGGGTCATCAACCTGGACAAGTCAGCCCTACAGCCAGTGAAAAACCTGGTATATCTAGGGCTACGGCTGGATTCAGACCAGAGGAAGATTTTCTTACCTCTAGACAAGGTATCCTCTTTGAGGGCCTTGGTCCGTCTGCTTTGTGCAAAAAGACAGCCGTCCATACGCCTGTGCATGAGGCTGCTAGGAAAGATGGTAGCATCATTCGAAGCTGTGCCATACGCCCAATTCCACTCAAGGAATTTACAAAGGGCCATATTGTCAGCCTGGAACGGAAAAGTTCAGGCTCTAGACTTCCCGATGGCTTTGTCCCCTTCCGTTCGGAAGAGTCTCTGCTGGTGGTTGATCCCCCAGAATCTCCAGAAGGGAAAACCCTTCAGCCCGATATCTTGGAAGGTGGTCACTACAGATGCCAGCCTTATAGGCTGGGGGGCAGTACTGGAGCAATGGTCTCTCCAGGGCAGATGGTCAAATGTAGTAAAAACCCTGCCCATCAATCTCTTAGAGATACGAGCAGCCCGGTACGCCCTAGTAGCCTGGACATCCAGACTCCAAGGGTCCCCTGTCAGAATTCAATCAGACAATGCCACAGCAGTGGCATATATCAATCATCAGGGAGGCACCAGGAGTCGTGCAGCCCAGAGGGAAGTAAGTCACATCCTGGAATGGGCAGAAAAGCATGTCCCATGTATATCAGCTGTCTTCATTCCAGGGGTGGAGAATTGGAAGGCGGACTTTCTGAGTCGCCAACAGTTATGCCCAGGGGAATGGTCCCTTCATCCCGAGGTCTTCCGAGCAATATGTCAGCGGTGGGGAACACCGGATGTAGATCTGCTAGCATCCAGATTCAACGCAAAGGTGGACAGATTTGTCTCCCGGACAAGGGATCCCCTCGCTTGCGGCTCGGATGCTCTGGTGTTCCCTTGGGATCAGTTCAGACTGATATATGCATTCCCTCCGCTACAATTGTTGCCTCGACTCCTTCGCAGAGTCAGGTTGGAGAAGAAGCCGGTAATCCTGGTGGCTCCAGCGTGGCCCCGAAGGGCCTGGTACGCGGAGATCATCAAAATGTCTGTGGGGAGTCCTTGGACCCTTCCACGTCGTCCGGACCTGCTTTCGCAAGGACCGATATACCACCCTTCCTTACTAACTCTAAGTTTAACGGCCTGGCTATTGAATCCCACATCCTAAAGAAGAGAGGTCTCTCTAACTCTGTGGTATCAACTATAATCAATGCCAGGAAGCCTGTATCCAGGCAGATCTACTATAGAGTTTGGAAGGCGTACATCACTTGGTGCGAGGCCAGAAAATGGCATCCACGTAAGTACGTTATAGGCAGAATTCTGGACTTCCTGCAGTGGGCTGTAGACAGGAAGTTTGCCTTAAGTACTATCAAGAGCCAGGTTTCGGCCTTGTCAATACTATTTCAAAGGCCCCTGGCTATGCATTCACTTGTCAAATCCTTTATGCAAGGTGTGACTCGTATTATTCCACCGATTAAGGCTCCCATATGCCCATGGGATCTAAATTTGGTTCTGTCGGTTCTGCAGAAGCAGCCATTTGAACCTTTGCGGCACATTTCCTTGGTTCTACTCACCAGGAAATTGATATTTTTAATAGCCATATGCTCGGCTAGAAGAGTGTCGGAATTAGCCGCCATGTCCTGTAAAGAGCCATATCTGGTTATCCATAAGGACAGAGTAGTATTACATCCTCACCCAGCCTTTCTTCCTAAGGTGGTATCGAGGTTTCACTTGAACCAGGATGTGGTTCTTCCTTCTTTTTTCCCCAAACCAAGCTCGGTAGAGGAAAAGTTATTGCATTCTTTGGATGTAGTAAGAGCAGTTAAAGCTTATCTAAAAGCCACTGCTCAGATTCGTAGAATGGATTCTTTGTTTGTTCTGCCGGAAGGCCCCAGAAAGGGTCAGGCAGCATCAAAATCTACTTTAGCCAAGTGGATTCGACAGGTCATAATACAAGCCTATGGCTTGAGAAGTAGACCGCCTCCGTTCAAAGTTAGGGCGCACTCCACGAGAGCAGTTGGAACTTCATGGGCAGTGCATCACCAGGCCTCCCTGGCGCAAATTTGTAAGGCCGCAACATGGTCTTCAGTACACACGTTTACTAGGTTCTACCAGGTGGACGTTAGAAGTCAGGAGGATGTCGCCTTTGGGCGCAGTGTGTTGCAGGCCGCAAAAGATCCTCATGCCTGATGGCGCCCAGCTTATGTATGGTGTATCCCCCCCCTCATGTGGCATTGCTTTGGGACGTCCCACATAGTAATGACTATGCTGCTCTGTGTCCCGTGATGTATGAACAAGAAAGTAGGATTTTTAAAACAGCTTACCTGTAAAATCCTTTTCTTGGAGTACATCACGGGACACAGAGCTCCCACCCCTCTTTTGGGGACACGTATTGCTTTGCTACAAAACTGAGGTACTCCCGGATGGGAGGGGCTTATATAGGGGAGGGTACTTCCTGTTTTGGAAGTTGCCAGTGCCAGCACCTGAAGGTAATTCTATATAACCCACATAGTAATGACTATGCTGCTCTGTGTCCCGTGATGTACTCCAAGAAAAGGATTTTACAGGTAAGCTGTTTTAAAAATCCTACTTTTTTCCTGTTAGTCTTCAAATGAAGGAGGTTACTAAAGTTTAAAAATTCCCGAACGACAGGATAAAAATTCAAAAGTAATGAAATATATTGTATTGTGTTTGTGTTGTGTTTTCAGACAAAAAGTTGTATTGGTTAAATGAAAATCATACGATCTGGTATGGTACGAGAATTTTTTTTGTGTTTGTCCCTTCGGATAATTTCTGACAAAAGCTGTGTACTAACGATCAGATAATCGTACGATTGATTCAAAAGCGGTATTTTTTGTACGTTTTTCTGATTGTGTGTACGGTTCTTTAGTCAGCTGGTAAAATCAGATCTGTCCACCAAGTTATCGTCACTACTGTAGATGAATTGAAGTAAAGTGATATAGACACGGCAGACACATCCAATCTCTGATGCAGGCAAGATAGTGTTCTGAAGGTTATCAACAAGTGATCCACAAAGAATGTCCCACAAGAATGTATTTAGTGGAAAGTGAAGACATCCAGCCCGATAAAGTGGAATATTACAGTACAGGCTAAATAAAGTCCATATATGTAACATGGATCATTCCAAACAGCAAAGGCCTCAAGAAGCGGACCATGTGTTCCACAGTCACTGTACAAGTCCGCTCAAGGAGTACATACATGTGATACTCATCATTAAAAAGGTCCTCCAGGGGCAGTCCAGCATGTCAATCCACAAATAAAAATAAAATGTGAATATCTCTTCCTTTTCTCATTACTTCTCCCACTGGCGGGGGGACCACTGGCAGGGGGACCACAAAGAAGAGGATTGGGGTTGCTCTGTGCAAAACTATTGTACAGAGCAGGTAAGTATAAGGGCTCTTTCACACATGAGGTCCGTTCAGGTCCATCGGTCAGTTTTCAGGTAGACCTGAAGGGATGCTCCATGTACCACTATGGAGCGATGGATGTCAGCGGTGACATGTCCGCTGACATCTGATCCGCTAAATGCAGACGGATGGCAGATTGGATCAGATGAAAATGGACAGGCGGTCCGTTTTCATCCGATCCCCTATAGAGGAGAGCGGGGCTCTGACAGGTCTGTCTCTGCACAGTGAGCGAAGACGGACCTGTCATCAGCTGGCTCAGCAGAGATAAGCGTATCAAACCCTGCTGAGCAAGCGGTCAAAACGGACAGCCCCGTGTAAAAGAGGCCTAACGTGGTTATTATTTTATTTTTAAAAAAAAGGAACCTTTAAAGTGTTACTAAACTCACAACACTAAAATCAGTCTCTTTATGCAATAAAGCATGCTTGTTATTCTCAGGGCCATCTTAACAGCATCATGGGCCCCTGGGCAAAGTAATGCTCTGGGGCCCCTATAAGCCTGTCCCAATTTTCGCACCTACTCTCAAGAATTAAAGTATAAATAGTTGATAGATTTATTATTAGATTTGTTATCAGATTATTTGTTTATTAGAATGGGTAGAGCTGTGCTGCAACTTCCTCGCAACCGTGTGCAATGCATGCAATTGTGGTGGGGTAATGCAGCATTTTGGGAGTTCAAACAAGTGGTGAGGAGCCGACATTGCAGCATGCTGAAGCGCAGCCATATGCTGCGTTGCAGTGTGAATGGGGCACATAGGAAACAATTGTTTCCTGAGTGTTCCTGATGTGATAGATGTTTTACAACGCAGTAAAATATCTGTCACTGCATATAGTGTACATTAGGAAACGTTCACACTGGTGATTGGGGCCGGAGCGAATTGATGCGGCAGTTCCTCGTGTAGCTCTCAGCGGCTGTCAGCAGGTAGGTGCAGCCACCGGCCCTGTTTACTATAACTACAGGTCGCCAGTGGCTAAACCTATTTGTTGCTCTTTGCCCAGCTAGCGATTACCTGTGGGGAGTGTTGCTGGACACAAAGTGCATGCAGCAGCGATCACTATAGTGAACAGGGAAAGCGGCAGCATGTACCCACTGACAGCCGCAGGAGGAACTGCTGCTACTATGCACACCATCCCCCATCACCGGTGTGCATGTAACCCTAGCCCTCAATAAGAGACTCAGAGCAGAGGGAGGGACATCTGCAATTAACAAGGGGGGGGGAGGGTTTAGACACACTCACCAATTCTCCAGCCAGGATTTACCACTATGTGCCTGTGTTCTGTCAGATTTGGCAACCCATCAGAATTTATAACGGAGGTGACGTTTCATCGTCACCATCTTGCTACACCCTGCACTCCTCCACTGTAAGGATACACTGAGAAGGGGCAAGCGGACATATTGTTACACCCACCGGAGTTTGTTAGTAGCGCAGAGGACGGTGTCAGTAGCGCAGAGTACGGTGTCAGTAGGGCAGTGGACAGTGTCAGTAGGGCAGTGGACAGTGTCAGTAGGGCAGTGGACGGTGTCAGTAGGGCAGAGGACGGTGTCAGTAGGGCAGAGGACGGTGTCAGTAGGGCAGAGGACGGTGTCTGGACAGGGTGAGTAGTTTATTTTTTTATTTTTTTAACCAATTATTATTTTTTTACAATTTTTTTTTTTTAGCAGTCCTGTTGGGGGGCCTCTGGTGGAATATCAGGTGTCTAAACAGACCCCTAATGCCTCACTTTTGAAAGAGAGAAAGTGATTGAAGACACAGACCTCAATTTCCATCTCTGCAGCCTTAGCTACACAGAATGAATGAACAGGAAGAGCTCTGCGTTGTCTTCCTGTTCATTTACACACTGAAGCATAGCAGAGTTCTCCATCCTGAAACATCCCCCGCAGAATCCATAGGCTGCTGCAGAAGAGGGGAAGCCAGCAGCACTGTGGGGGTTAAAGGGAGTCACAGAGGGCATGGGCAGCAGAAATAAGAGTAACCTGGACAGGGGGGCAGCATATACAGGAACCGACCCCTTCATTTTTCTCCTGCAGCCTCTGAAAGCCGTCTCCTCCTTTCCAGCAAGCTTTCAGCCGTTTCAGAAGGAAAATGGAGGGGGTTAGTTCCTGTATATGCTGCCATTCCTGTTCAGATGTAGGACCTAATGCAGGGGTGCTCAACCTTTTAAAGAGCTATGGCCACTTCAGCAACTTGGTAACCGGTCATGGGCCACAATGAGTGGCGCGGGCAGATGACAGGTCCGTGTCCACTCCACATATTCAGAGCAGAAACGGACACAGCCCGCTCTACTCTGTGGACCCTCCGATCCGATCCACCCAGACGGAAGGGGATGCATCTCCTTCTGGGTTTTTTTAGCGGATCAGATTGGAGGTAGGCAAGTGTACATGGACACAAATCCGTTTACATCTGCCGCTCCATAGAAGTGAATGGAGGGTCCGATTGGGCCCACCTGAAAAACAGACAGGTGGACCCGATTGGACTGATCGTATGAAAGGGGCTTAAGACTGTATTCACACTGATGAACTATGGTTTACTCACACTGTGGGTGCAGCGCAGTGTACCTGTGGCTTTCCTGCGGGTCAGTTGCCATAGAATTATATTATATACTGCAGGTGTGATGGATGCACTTTCTGAAAGTGCACCAAACCTGCAGGTAATAACAAAAGTCTATGGCGCAGTGCAGGTAACCCGCAGCTGCACTACGCTGCACCTGCGGATCAGTTTGAAAGCAGCCCAGTGTAGCTAGTATACCAGTGTAGAAAACAGACATGTCCATTGCTGTTTGATTTTAATTAAAAACTGACCTGGCACAGGATGTAGTTTTTGGATGCACGGTGCCCCACCCCATCTCATGTGATCCACTGTATTCACTATTTGTCCCACCCTACAACATTGCTGTCCATTTCTCTTACTATTACTCACCGCATTTACATATGCACATAGGATGTCTTCTCACCTGTTTTATGCTGTAAATATTGTCATCTATACGTGACACTGCTGCCTGTACCATTGCATTACTTGTAAACTGTGTTTCTTTTTGTACCAATAAAAAAACAGTTTGGATTAAAAAAAAAAAACTGACCTCAATCTTCACTGGCTGGCGGCTGTTGCTGTCCTCCAGGGCGGGCATGGCTGGCAGCTGCTGCTGTCCTCTAGGGTGGGTATGGCTGGCGGCTGCTGCTGCTGTCCTCCAGGGCGGGTATGGCGGGTATGGCTGGTGGCTGCTGCTGCTGTCCTCCAGGGCGGGTATGGCTGGTGGCTGCTGTCCTCCAGGGCGGGTATGGCTGGTGGCTGCTGCTGCTGTCTTTGGCGGCTGCTGCTGTCCTCCAAGGCGGGTATTCCTGGCGGCGGCTGCTGCTGTCTTCCAGGGTGGGTATGGCTGGCGGCTGCTGCTGCTGCTGTCCTCCAGGGTGGGTATGGCTGGCGGCTGCTGCTGCTGTCCTACAGGGCGGGTATGGCTGGCGGCTGCTGCTGCTGTCCTCCAGGGCGGGTATGGCTGGTGGCTGCTGCTGCTGTCCTCCAGGGCGGGTATGGCTGCCGTCGGCTGCTGCTGTCCTCCAGGGCGGGTATGGCTGGCGGCTGCTGCTGCTGTCCTCCAGGGCGGGTATGGCTGGCGGCTGCTGCTGCTGTCCTCCAGGGCGGCTGCTGCTGTCCTCCAGGGCGGCTGCTGCTGTCCCCAAGGCAGGGGGGACAGCCAGCCAGCCAGCCATACCCACATGTGGCCCATAGGCCAGCGTCTGCGCACCCCTGACATAATGTGACAGGGAGGTGGAATGGGCCCCTGGAGCATGGGCCCAGCACTATGCTGCTTGCACACTACAAGTTCCAGCGTGGTCAGAACTTACCCCTCCCCCATGCTGGCTCCTGTCACTCCAGGGGGAATCCAGGAAAGTCTCAGTCCCTCTCCCTTTTAATAGAAGCCCCTATTACTGAGGACAGGTGGGTGAGGGAGGGCAAAAACGAGGCCAGGAGAGATCAGTGGAGCGAGGGGTGAGGAGACCAGCGAGGAGGAGGCAGGACTTGCGACGGAGGGGGCGGGACCAGCTCATGGAGGGGGCGGGCCAGACCGCGGAGGGGTGGGCCAATCATGGAGGGGGCGGGGCCAGCCCACGGAGGTGTACGAATAGGGAGGACAGGAGGGGGTTGGGAGTCATTCTAAGCAAAAGAACGGCCCCTTAGCAGATGACCTGCCTCCTCCACTCAACGGCCTGTTTCAACGGCACCTGTGGGGAGGGGTGGGTGGGCAACATACCAGCCCCTCATGCTGCGCCTAACAAACTTTCTGTGACTTAAAGTGGTTGTAAACCCACTTATGCAACTTGCACCTACAGGTAAGCCTAGATTAAGGCTTACCTGTAGGTGCAAGAAATATCTCCGTAGACAACGGTGCATTTACAGGGTTAATCCCATTCACAAATCCGGCCTTGCCGGATTTGACGGCTCCCGTGCGCATGCGTGGAGTGACGTCTTCGCCGCTCCGGCCACTCACAGCGCCGGAGCGGTGCTGTGATTGGCTGGAGCGGCGATACCCGGAAGTAACCTTCTGGGTATCAGAGGAGCGATGGCTGCGGCTGGAGGGGGAGACGAGGAAGGCTTTGGGGGCCCTGATCTAAGGTAAGTGATGCATAATGAGCTAGTATGCTAGGCTTTGTTTTGCAGGTGTTTTTTTTTTTTTTCAGGGTTTATTTCCACTTTAATCAGTGTGCAGTGCAGTATACAATTCTACCCTAGCACTGCCAGTAGCTTTGCTCTAGATTAGGGATGAGCTTCGTGTTCGATCGTTCGACGAAGATCGAACGATTTGGGCCGTTCGCGCCAAATTCGAGTGACGCGAACGGCCCACAATGCACTACGCCATCGCAGTGTCATCCAGGCGCTGTGATTGGCCAAGCATGCACTGTGACCCCGCATGCTTGGCCAATCACAGCACCGGCAGCGAGGAGAGCAATGATTGGCCACAGGCAGGATGCTTGATGGGGTTTAGTACACGCTCCACACTATAAAAGGCCGCCAGCGCGGCGGCCTTGTGTAGTGTGTTCCGGTGCAGGTAAAGAGAAGCATAGGCAGGGACAGTGTCATTTTTTTCCTTTACTAATCCTGGATTCGTTGTGTTTAGGGACAAATAAGGATAGGTAGGGAGAGTGTCAGTGTGTTATTCTGTGCTAAACCTTGTTTGTAGGGACAGAGAGGTACAGTGAGGGAAAGTGTCAGTGTGCTATTCTGTTCTAAACCAATCTTGCTGAACCATATTTGAAATCCTTGAGTTTAGGGACAGAGAGGTACAGTGAGGGAAAGTGTCAGTGTGCTATTCTGTGCTAAATCTTGTTTGTAGGGACAGAGTAGGACAGTGAGTGAAACTGACAGTGTACTATTCTGTTCTAAACCAATCTTGCTGAACCATATTTGAAATCCTTGAGTTTAGGGACAGAGAAGGACACTCGTGGAAACTATCAGTGTGCTATTCTGTGCTAAATCTTGTTTGTAGGGACAGAGAGGTACAGTGAGTGAAACTGACAGTGTGCTATTCTGTTCTAAACCAATCTTGCCGAACCATATTTGAAATCCTTGAGTTTAGGGACAGAGAGGTACAGTGAGGGAAAGTGTCAGTGTGCTATTCTGTGCTAAATCTTGTTTGTAGGGACAGAGTAGGACAGTGAGTGAAACTGACAGTGTGCTATTCTGTTCTAAACCAATCTTGCTGAACCATATTTGAAATCCTTGAGTTTAGGGACAGAGAAGAACACTCGTGGAAACTATCAGTGTGCTATTCTGTGCTAAATCTTGTTTGTAGGGACAGAGAGGTACAGTGAGTGAAACTGACAGTGTGCTATTCTGTTCTAAACCAATCTTGCTGAACCATATTTGAAATCCTTGAGTTTAGGGACAGAGAGGTACAGTGAGGGAAAGTGTCAGTGTGCTATTCTGTGCTAAATCTTGTTTGTAGGGACAGAGTAGGACAGTGAGTGAAACTGACAGTGTGCTATTCTGTTCTAAACCAATCTTGCTGAACCATATTTGAAATCCTTGAGTTTAGGGACAGAGAAGGACACTCGTGGAAACTATCAGTGTGCTATTCTGTGCTAAATCTTGTTTGTAGGGACAGAGTAGGACAGTGAGTGAAACTGACAGTGTGCTATTCTGTGCTAAACCAATCTTGCTGAAGCATATTGCAAATCCTTGTGTTTAGGGACAGAGAAGGATAGGCAGGGGACAGTGTCAGTGTCATTGATGCTAAGCCTCCTGCACAGTATACACCTGAAGGTAGCCCTTATTGCTGTTTTTCCCATCTCCCTGCAGGCCATCCATTAAAATGTCTGGAAGGCAAACAAGGAGAGGCAGACAGTCAGGAGGCAAAAAAAGAGGGCAAGCGGGCTCTGTGTCTGGGGGCAACAGTGCTGGTCGTGGACGCGGTGCATTGTCATCAGCACATGGCCATGGGACACGCTTGTCCTTCTTTTCGGCAGCTGGACATGTTGAGCCACATCATGCCGAAGACTTGGTAGAGTGGATGACCAAGCCCACCTCATCCTCCTCATCCTCTCTCACCCAGGCTCAGGGTACTGGCAAAGCAGCTGCCAAAGCGTCCTTTTCTCTGGTATCATTATCTTCATTAGTCAATCCTTCCCTAGACCCACCATGTCCTCCTCCTGAGGAGTCCCCCGAACTGTTTGAACACAGTGTTGGGTACATGCTCCAGGAGGATGCCCAGCGTTTCGAAGGATCTGATGATGATACCCAGATAGAGGAAGGCAGTAGCGTGAGAGCAGAGAGAGGGGATGCTCAAGAAGGACACCAATCTGGCAGTCATGCTCCAGCAGCTGCAGCATACTGCCAGATTGGCTCCAGTGATGAGAAGGGAGGGGATGATGAGGTCACTGACTCCACGTGGGTGCCTAATAGGAGAGAGGAGGAGGAGGAGGATGAGGAGGAGGCACATCTCCAACGAGGCAGGATGCCCTTGGGTGGTCAGCGAATGGGCAGCACACCGACGGAATCACACCGCAGAGCTCCGCCTGTGCAGGGCGCTGCCTCTGCCCGTCATTCAAAAAGTTCTTTGGTGTGGGCCTTTTTTGAGGCGAGTGCATCAGATCGCACAGCTGCTGTTTGCAACATATGTCTCAAGCGTATATCGCGTGGCCAAAACATCAGCCGCTTGGGCACCACATGCTTGATCAGACATATGTTGACCTGCCATGCAGCTCGTTGGCAAGCCTACCTTAAAGACCCACACCAAAGAACAAAGCTGACCTCTTCTTGCACCGCATCAGCTGGGATCTCCAACCCCACTATACCTTCAGTCCTCTCTGAAACCTGCTCTGAGAGGAATGAAGGTGTAGAATTAGGTGTGTCACAGCCAAGTACTTGCGGGCACTCTGCTAGCAGTACACCGACGTCCGATTCTAGCAGGCAAATTTCCCTGCCCCAGCTGCTGGACCGTCGAAAGAAGTTCACTCCCAGCCATCCACATGCCCAGCGGTTGAATGCTAGCTTGGCTAAATTGCTAGCGCTTCAACTGCTGCCTTTTCAGTTGGTAGACTCGGCCCCCTTCCGTGAGTTTGTGCAATGTGCGGTTCCTCAGTGGCAGGTTCCCAAACGCCACTTTTTCTCACGGAAGGCGATTCCGGCTCTCTACAGGCATGTGGAAGGCAATGTCTTGGCCTCGCTGGACAGGGCGGTCAGCGGTAAGGTGCATATTACCGCTGACTCATGGTCCAGCAGGCATGGACAGGGACGTTACCTTTCTTTCACGGCCCATTGGGTCACTCTTTTGGCAGCTGGGAAGGATGCAGGACAAGGTGCAGTAGTGTTGGAGGTTGTTCCACAGCCACGCCTCCAAAATGCTACTACTGGTTGTGACACACCTCTCTCCTCCACCGCCTCCTCTTCTTCTTCCTCCAGGGCCTCTTCCTGTGGTTTGTCCTCGGAACCAGCGGTGCTCCGTAGGCATTCAAGGGGCTACGCAAGTACGCAGGCAAAAAGATGCCATGCCGTGCTTGCGCTGGTGTGTTTGGGGGACAGGAGCCACACTGGGGCAGAGGTCCTCTCTGCTCTGCAGGGGCAGGCCGAGAGGTGGTTGACGCCACGCCAGCTTAAGCCAGGAATGGTGGTTTGCGACAATGGCACCAACCTCCTCTCCGCCCTCCGACAGGGACAACTGACCCATGTGCCCTGTATGCAGGGCTGGCCCAAGACATTGGGCTGCCTGGGCCCAAGAATGAAATGCTGCCCCCCAAAAAAAAAAACTATGCCCATCCAGCAAAAGAGACGTTTCCATAAAGCAAAGAGACAGCCCAATATATTCAGCAAGAGACATCCCATATATTCAGCAAAGAGACATGCCCCTTCTAGGGTGACCACGTGTCCCGGATTGCCCGGGACAGTCCCGCATTTTGCAGATCGGTCCCGGGCACCTTCATTCCAGGACAATACAGTGTCCCAGGCCAATCTGATGCCCCCAAAAAAGGCCGCCACGTGACCGCTTTACTCACCAACAGTACTTGTCCTGGCCGGGAATGCCTGGAGGAGCACATTCCCCGCCCCCTGCTTGTGATTGGAGAAATCATAAATCCCGCCTCTTGTGTCCAATCACTGTGCTGTGATTCGTTACAGCACAAGCTGATTTTTGGGAAGGGAGGGTGTCCCTGAATGGTAGTTTGGAAATGTGGTCACCATAGCCCCTTCCTGCAAAGAGTATTGTGTAGCACCACAAAAGCTCCCCCCTTTCTCTCCACTGCCACCGACCAGCTACGCTCTGATCCCAGCTCAGTGATGCAACATGCTGCAACAACAGCGCTGCAGTGGCGGCTAGGGTGACCACATTTCCAAACTGCCATTCAGAGATACCCCCCTTCCTTCCCAAAAAAAGATGAGGGGGGAGTGTAGTCTCGCTGACAGGGAATTTGGCAGCGGGTGATTTGTCGGGCAAATGGCTGGTGTTAGCACATAAATCATCCTAACATTATGATCGATATGGTGTCAGGATGATCAAATCACATTTATATTACTACATTGTAATATATAATGAAATAGTTTAACTCACCATAATGCAGAATCCGTGGAAGCCCTGAGCTTGTCATTTGCCACCATTGCTTGCCACCAGATGTAGCTTGTTGCTTGCCACTAGGGATGAGCTTCGAGTTCGAGTCGAACTCATGTTCGACTCGAACATTGCCTGTTCGCCCGTTCGCCGAACAGCGAACAAATTGGGGTGTTCGCGGCAAATTCGAAAAATCTATGGGAGAAATCTAAAGTGCTAATTATAAAGGCTTATATGCAAGTTATTGTCCTAAAAAGTGTTTGGGGACCCGGGTCCTGCCCCAGGGGACATGTATCAATGCAAAAAAAGTTTTAAAAACGTGATTTTAATAATGCTTAAAATGAAAAAATAAAAGTGTAATATTTCTTTAAATTTTGTACCTGGGTGGTGTGTATGATATGCATGTAAAGTGGCGCATGTTTCCCGTGCTTAGAACTGTCCCTGCAAAAAAATGACATTTTTGAAAGAAAAAAAGTCATTTAAAACTCACTCGGCTCCAGGCAATACATACAAAAGTCATTGATAAAAAAAAAAAAAAAAGTGTGGGGGTTCCCCAGAATTCAATTACCAGGCCCTTCAGGTCTGGAATGGATATTAAGGGGAACCCCGCCGCAAATGTAAAAAAAAATTGACGTGGGGTTCCCCCAAATATCCATTCCAGGCCCTTCAGATCTGGCATGGATTTTAAGGGGAACTCCACCCCAAATAAAAAAAAAAATGGCGTGGAGTCCCCCTAAAAATCCATACCAGACCCCTTATCCGAGCACGCAACCTGGCCGGCCGCAGGGGAAGAGGGGGGGACGAGAGAGCGGCCCCCCTCCCTCCTGAACCGTACCAGGCCACATGCCCTCAACATGGGGAGGATGTCCCCATGTTGATGGGGACAAGGGCCTCATCCCCACAACCCTTGCCCGGTGGTTGTGGGGGCCTGCGGGCAGGGGGCTTATCGGAATCTGGAAGACCCCTTTAACAAAGGGGACCCCCAGATCCCGGCCCCCCTATGTGAATTGGTAAGGGGTACATTGTACCCCTACCATTTCACGAAGAAAGCGTAAAAAAAATGTTTAAAAAAACACACAAACACCTTGAAAAAGTCCTTTATTTAAAAAAAAAACATTCCAGCGGTGAAATCCAGTGTCCCGCGGCGATCCCGATGTCCAGCGCTGTCCTTCATTGGTTGTGCCTGTGCGGACCTGATGGGAAACTCCCTCTCAGTATTTTAAATGTATAGACCCGCCCCTTCTAAAGTTCCCCATCAGGTCCGCTCAGTGGACCAGATGCGGAACATGAGAAGGGGCGGGTCTATACATGTATTACCAAAGTGAGAGCAGTTCCCCATCAGGTCCGCCCCCTCGGTATGTCGGACCCGCCTACGTCATTTTACGTAAATTTACATAGCGAAGGAAGTTCCCCGCTCAAGCCAATGATGTAGGCGGGTCCGACATACCGAGGGGGCGGACCTGATGGGGAACTGCTCTCACTTTGGTAATACATGTATAGACCCGCCCCTTTTCATGTTCCGCATCTGGTCCGCTGAGCGGACCTGATGGGGAACTTTAGAAGGGGCGGGTCTATACATTTAAAATACTGAGAGGGAGTTCCCCATCAGGTCCGCTCAGGCACAACCAATGAAGGACAGCGCTGGACATCGGGATCGCCGCGGGACACTGGATTTCACCGCTGGAATGTTTTTTTTTCTTTCTTTAAATAAAGGACTTTTTCAAGGTGTTTGTGTGTTTTTTTAAACATTTTTTTACGCTTTCTTCGTGAAATGGTAGGGGTACAATGTACCCCTTACCAATTCACATAGGGGGGGGCCGGGATCTGGGGGTCCCCTTTGTTAAAGGGGTCTTCCAGATTCCGATAAGCCCCCTGCCCGCAGACCCCCACAACCACCGGGCAAGGGTTGTGGGGATGAGGCCCTTGTCCCCATCAACATGGGGACATCCTCCCCATGTTGAGGGCATGTGGCCTGGTACGGTTCAGGAGGGAGGGGGGCCACTCTCTCGTCCCCCCCTTTTCCCCTGCGGCCGGCCAGGTTGCGTGCTCGGATAAGGGGTCTGGTATGGATTTTTAGGGGGACTCCACGCCATTTTTTTTTAAATTTGGGGTGGAGTTCCCCTTAAAATCCATGCCAGATCTGAAGGGCCTGGAATGGATATTTGGGGGAACCCCACGTCATTTTTTTTTTTACCATGGTCCCACCGGGTCCCATGATAGGGCCGGCCCTGTCTGTATGGCTCACGTCCTTAACCTGGTGGTGCAGCGGTTCTTGGGCAGGTACCCGGGCTTACAGGATGTCCTGAGGCAGGCCAGGAAAGTCTGTGTTCATTTCTGCAGATCTTATAATGCCAGTGCTCGCCTGGCTGAGCTGCAAAAGGAGTTGAACCTGCCCAAGAACCGCCTTATATGTGACATGCCCACCAGGTGGAACTCAACGTTGGCCATGCTGCAGCGGCTGCACACGCAGCAAAGGGCCATCAATGAGTACCTGTGCGACTACGGCACCAGGACAGGGTCAGGGGAGCTCGGGTTTTTTTCACCACGCCAGTGGGGCATGATCAGGGATGCATGCACTGTCCTGGCACCATTTGAGGAGGCCACGAGGATGGTGAGCAGTGACAGTGTATGCATCAGTGACACTGTACCTCTTGTCCACCTGTTGGAACACACGCTGCGTGGAATAATGGACAGGGCACTTGAGGCAGAACAGAGGCAGGAAGAGGAGGACTTCCTTGCCTCTCAAGGCCCCCTTTACCCTGACAGTGTTCCTTCTGTCCCACCCATCGCACAGGAAGAGGAGGAGGAGGAGGAGGAGGATTGTGTCAGCATGGAGGTGGAGGCTGGCACTCAGCATCATCAGCAGCAGTCTTTTAGGGATGATTTACAGTCCCAAGAAACCAGTGGACTTGTACGTGGCTGGGAGGAGGTGGCTGCGGATCATGTCGTCCTTAGTGACCCAGAGGACTCCGGACTGAATGCCTCAGCTAACCTACGCTGCATGGCCTCCCTGATCCTGCAAAGTCTGCGGAAGGATCCTCGTATTCTTCGGATCAAGGAGAGGGACCATTACTGGCTGGCCACTCTCCTTGATCCACGGTACAAGGGTAAGGTTGCGGACTTTATCTTACCGTCGCAGAGGGAGCAGAGGATGAGACAACTCCGGGAGGCCTTGCAGAAAGGTCTGTGCAACGCGTTCCCAGAGACTGGGAGGTTACAAACTCCTGGTCCTGGACAACGAGTTGCTGAGGCTTTGGGCAGTCAAAGAAGGAGCGGTGGGGAAGGTGGCCGTCTGACCGATGCGTTCAGACAATTCTTTAGTCCGCAGCCCCAAAGTATGATCGTTTCCAGCAACCATCGCCAGCGTCTGATATACATGGTGCAGGAATACCTAGGGGCAAGGTCAGACTTGGACACCTTCCCCACCGAAAATCCTCTGGCTTACTGGGTCTTGAGGATGGATCACTGGCCAGAGCTTGCACAGTATGCAATTGAGCTACTGGCCTGTCCTGCATCCAGCTTTCTTTCAGAACGCACATTCAGTGCTGCTGGAGGATTTGTCACGGATCACAGGGTGCGCCTGTCCACCGACTCGGTTGATCGACTGACTTTCATCAAGATGAACCAGTCTTGGATCACCACCAGCTACCACACACCTGATGCTGATATAACAGACTAATTGATTTTAAAATGTCACATCCCTTCAAGACTGATGCTGATGCTGAGTTCCTGTGCTGTTATGTTGACTAGCTATCCTCCTCCTCCTCCTCAATGATCCGATTAATGATGATAGCTTGGAAGATCATTTTGGTTTATGGGTGCCGCCACCAGTGGCTAAGGCCCAATTTTTCAGCCCCTGTTTAACAGGGGCGTGTAATTACAATTTTTGATGCAATACTTTGCAACAGGCCTCATTGCTGTGCTCCAAGTACAGTATCTGTGAGGGGTTGCAGTGTTGTGCCACCAGTGCCTAAGGCCCAATTTTTCAGCCCCTGTTCAACAGGGGCATGCAATTATAATTATTGATCTAATAATTCACAGCAGGGCCCATTGCTGCGCCCACCAAGAGTAACTGTCAGGCCTTACAGTGTTGTGTCAACACCACCACCACCACCACCACCACCACCACCAAAGGCCCAATTTTTCAGCCCCTGTTCAACAGGGGCATGCAATTATAATTATTGATCTAATAATTCACAGCAGGGCCCATTGCTGCGCCCACCAAGAGTAACTGTCAGGCCTTACAGTGTTGTGTCAACACCACCACCACCACCACCAAAGGCCCAATTTTTCAGCCCCTGTTCAACAGGGGCATGCAATTATAATTATTGATCTAATAATTCACAGCAGGGCCCATTGCTGCGCCCACCAAGAGTAACTGTCAGGCCTTACAGTGTTGTGTCAACACCACCACCACCACCACCACCACCAAAGGCCCAATTTTTCAGCCCCTGTTCAACAGGGGCATGCAATTTTAATTATTGATCTAATAATTCACAGCAGGGCCCATTGCTGCGCCCACCAAGAGTAACTGTCAGGCCTTACAGTGTTGTGTCAACACCACCACCACCACCACCACCACCAAAGGCCCAATTTTTCAGCCCCTGTTCAACAGGGGCATGCAATTATAATTATTGATCTAATAATTCATAGCAGGGCCCATTGCTGCGCCCACCAAGAGTAACTGTCAGGCCTTACAGTGTTGTGTCAACACCACCACCACCAAAGGCCCAATTTTTCAGCCCCTGTTCAACAGGGGCATGCAATTATAATTATTGATCTAATAATTCACAGCAGGGCCCATTGCTGCGACCACCAAGAGTAACTGTCAGGCCTTACAGTGTTGTGTCAACACCACCACCACCACCACCACCACCAAAGGCCCAATTTTTCAGCCCCTGTTCAACAGGGGCATGCAATTATAATTATTGATCTAATAATTCACAGCAGGGCCCATTGCTGCGGCCACCAAGAGTAACTGTCAGGCCTTACAGTGTTGTGTCAACACCACCACCACCACCACCACCACCACCACCACCAAAGGCCCAATTTTTCAGCCCCTGTTCAACAGGGGCATGCAATTATAATTATTGATCTAATAATTCACAGCAGGGCCCATTGCTGCGCCCACCAAGAGTAACTGTCAGGCCTTACAGTGTTGTGTCAACACCACCACCACCACCAAAGGCCCAATTTTGCAGCCCCTGTTCAACAGGGGCATGCAATTATAATTATTGATCTAATAATTCACAGCAGGGCCCATTGCTGCACCCACCAAGAGTAACTGTCAGGCCTTACAGTGTTGTGTCAACACCACCACCACCACCACCACCACCAAAGGCCCAATTTTTCAGCCCCTGTTCAACAGGGGCATGCAATTATAATTATTGATCTAATAATTCACAGCAGGGCCCATTGCTGCGCCCACCAAGAGTAACTGTCAGGCCTTACTGTGTTGTGGCACCAGCACCACCATCAAAGGCCCAATTTTTACTACCACTGTTCAACAATTATATGTTATTACAATTCCTGATATAATAGTTGACAGCAGGGCGTTCCAGCACCCACCAAGAGTAACTGTGAGTGCTTACAGTGTTGTGCCAACACCAACACCTAAGGGGCCAATTTCTGCAGAGTATATACGGCAGGTCCCTACTTTCAAACATCCAACTTACAAACGACTACTACTTGCAAACGGAAGAAGACAACAGGAAGTGAGAGGAAATCTACCCCTTGGAAGGAAAATTCTCTCCTGTAAGAATTAATATGGGAGAAAGGTGTCTCCTCTCTACTGATGCTTTATCACCAATCCTTGTTTCAATAAAAACACCACATTTCAAAAACAGTTGTCATTGGGACGCAAAGTGAGGTGAAATGTTCTGAACAGGGGCACAGACAGCAAAAAAAATGTTACAGGGGTGATAACCCTTCCCTATGTTTTCCAAAAAGCTTAAAAATAGGTATTTGGCCTGGAGCTACACTTAAACAATGTAGCTGTTCAAAATTACAAACAGATTCTACATAAGAACAAACCTACAGTCCCTGTCTTGTATGCACCGCCTCTATACGGCTGTTCAGAGTATATAGGGCCTTTTTTATTTTGTGTGCGGGGTTCCCCTTAATATCCATGCAAGACCCAAAGGGGGTGGTAATGGGCTGGGGTGGGGGGGGGGGGGGTTGATGGGGTAGCTATGCCATTTTTCTTAAAGATTTTCATCCATATTACCGGGACCAGACATTACATTAAAGCCGCAAGCAGTTTTAAATGGCTTTTTTTCCTTTAGAAATGTTATTTTGTGCAGGGACAGTTCTAAACACGGGAAACACGTGGCACTTCACAGGCATACTTTAGACACCCCCCAGGTACAATATTTAAAGGAATATTTGACTTTTTTTTTCACTTTATGCATCATTAAAATGACTGCTCCCGGAAAACGTCCGTTTTTAACACTTCTTTTTGCATTGATACATGTCCCCTGGTGCAGAACCCGGGTTCCCAAACTCTGTTTAGGACAATAACATGGATAATAGTCGTTATAATTTGCACTTTAGAATCCGAACGTTCGCATCCATTGTATTTAATAGGGTTCTAATGTTCGTGCGAACTTTCGGTCCGTTCGTGGTTCTGGTGCGAACCGAACTCGGGGGTGTTCGGCTCATCACTACTCTAGATCTGACTGGCCCTCATTGGGCCCCATGTGCATCTGAGGCCCCTGGGCTGTGCCCAGGTGTGCCCGCTGGATAAGACGGCCCTGGTTATACTCACTGTTGAACCTAAGGGGTTAATCCTCTACATTGTGTAAAAAGGCTGTTTGATCATGTCTTCTCTAAGATTTTTTTTAGTTTCATGTTTCATAGAGTTGGGCTTTAACATTATAGCCTTATCTAAACATTTGTCTTCACCATAAATTATAAATTCATGACAGGCGTCTAACAAACCAAGGAGGCTCGTAAGACTTCAAACTCAAAGGATATACAGCTAGAAAGGTAAGAAACCACCAACAAAGCTGTGCCAAAACCTGAGATCGAGAGAGTAGGTAGGAACTTGCTTAAAGGCTGTCTCCAAAAAGATCAGTGACCCTACCCTTTGCCCCTTTTAAGGTCTCTTTGGACTTGAAAACCCTCTTTTGACCTTGTTTGATCTTGACCTTTTACCAATCACTAATGGGCAGTCACACGGGGAATGTTTCTATCTTACAAAGTCTTCCAGGTCTTTTCAGCAGCCACATTAGATCTAAAGTAAACTAATAAAAAAAAGTATCATCAGCGTCTAACTTTTTAAAAGTAAATGGATGGCTTGGAAAATGTCTTACTCTTTTCAGTGAGTTTGTAGCATGTATAGCATCTATCTATAGTGTCTGAAACAGAACAGGTATTTATTGTTCTAAGTCATTCTAAATATGCAGGCCCTACCACAGCTTACAAATAAAGACAGTGCACATAGCATGACATGCCGTTTCATAGTGAGCTTTATCTTGCTTGAATTTCTCCTCTAAACTCCCCCTCATCCTCCCTACTAGGGATGAGCCGAACCCCCCCCCCCCGTTCAGTTCGCACCAGAACCTGCGAACGGACCTAAAGTTTGCGCAAACTTGCCTGTATTTGTATCAGAACACCAGCAATTGTATTCAGGTAAGCTTTTGGTGCACACTGTGTAAAGGACACTAAAGCAAAATACTGCAGCTCCCTGCCTGTATTTGTATCAGAACACCAGCATTTGTATTGAGGTAAGCTTTTGGTGCACACTGTGCAAAGGACACTAAAGCAAAATACCGCAGCTCCCTGCCTGTATTTGTATCAGAACACCAGCAATTGTATTCAGGTAAGCTTTTGGTGCACACTGTGCAAAGGACACAGTACACTAAGTGAAACACTGCAGCTGGCACAATCACCTGCCTGCCTGTCAGTATAGAGAATAACAGGAATGGATCTAGCTAAACTGAATACAGTGTGTAAATATATATACAACACCTAGGATGCATATATATCCTCTACACACTGTAACTGCAGCTAACTGACTCGCCTGCCTGCTCTATCTAACTCAAATCAAACTACACTGTCTCTGTCTCTTTCCTTTAAAGTGGTTGTAAATCCACTTTTTCAACTTGCACCTACAGGTAAGCCTAGATTAAGGCTTACCTGTAGGTGCAAGAAATATCTCCTAAACCTACACGGTTTAGGAGATATTTACTAAAATGTCAAGCGCCGCTATCTACGGCGCATGCGCGCCGTAGACAACGGCGCATTTATGGGGTTAATCCCATTCACATACTCGGCTACTTCCCAGCAATCGCTGGGCGTAGCCGAGTGGGACGCCTCCCGCGCGCATGCGCAGAGTGACGTCTCCGCCGCTCCGGCCAATCACAGCGCCGGAGCGGCGCTGTGATTGGCTGGTGCGGCGATACCCGGAAGTAACATTCCGGCTATCGCCGCAGTGATGTCTGCGGCTGGACGGAGGGACGAGGACGGCTTCGGGGGCCCCGATCTAAGGTAAGTGGAACATAATGAGCTATTATGCTAGTCATAATAGCTCATTATGCCTTTCTCTTGCAGGTGGGCCAAAAAAAACAAAAAGTGGGTTTACAACCACTTTAACCAACGCCGCAACACACTACACAAGGCTTCCAAGCCGGCGGCCTTATATAGTGTGGGGCGTGTACCTATGCCTCTGAGCCATGATTGGCCTAAGCCACCCTGGCTATGGCCAATTACAGCTCTCTGTACTTACGGCGCTGTGATTTTGCCAAGCATGCGGGTCATAGTGCATGCTTGGCCAATCATCAGCCATCAATGCACTGAGATGCCGCAGTGAATTATGGGCCGTGGCGCGCCACTCGAATTTGGCGCAAACAGCCCATAATGTTCCAAATTCGGCGAACGGCCAAACAGACAATGTTCGAGTCGAACATGGGTTCGACTCGAACTCGAAGCTCATCCCTACTCCCTACACAAACACATCACAGGCTGAAGGACACCTCTCTTATACTTGAAACAATTATTTATATTGTATAAACTGCTGAATTTTTCATGGCCGCCTTCCTTTCTAACATGACTATAGTAAATTTACCATTGGGTTTCATTAGAATCAGTTTTCTAAGCAGAATTCATACAAATAACAATTGCTTTGCTGAATCATCAATATACCAGAAGGACATATCTAGTTCATTTTTATATAAAGTAAATTTTTCTAGTATTCCTTAAAGCGATATTAAACCTAAAAACAAAATTTTTTTATATTTTGGCTTACTAATTCTTAGGGCCCTTTCACACGGACGTGTCTGTGGGCGGGCTCCGCTTTGCTCAGCGGAGCAGGCAGTTGACAGGAACCGTGTCAGAGCGCCGCTCTCCCCTATGGGGGATCGGATGATGACGTAGCATAGATTAGTAGCTTAGTAGCGTCCATTGTCATCCGATCCACCAGACGGATGGAAAATAGGGTTTTCCTCCGTCACACTTTGGCGGATCAGAGCTGGTCGGATGTCAGTGGGCAGGGCCGGACTGGCCTACAGGGATACCGGGAAAAATCCCGGTAGGCTGCCCGCCCTGGGGCCGCTTTGAACTGTGGCTGCATGCTGCGGGAGCGCTGTGTGTCACGGTCGGAGCTGGGTCTATGAGTTGTCGGCGGCGCTGTTACAAGGTCCCGCCCCCCTAGACCGGCTCACGAGATAGTAGATTGCATCTTTGTTCTGCCTATCACACAAGGCAGTCTAGGGGGGCGGGACCTTGTAACAGCGCCGCCTACAACACACAGACCCAGCTCCGACCATGACACACAGCAGGAGATGCAGGCAATTGTGAGTCTGTATTCATAGGCACAGTCAGGCTGCAATTATGGGCTGAGTGAGACAGCGATTTTTGTCAGTGAGGCTGTGATTATGGGCTGAGTGAGGCTGCGATTATGGGCACAGTCAGGCTGCCATTATGGGCTGAGTGAGACTGCGATTATAGGCTGAGTATGGCTGCGATTATGGGCTGAGTCAGACTGCAATTATGGGCCCAGTGAGGCTGCGATTATGAACACAGTGAGGCTGCGATTATGGGCACAGTGAGGCTGTGATTATTGGCACAGTGAGGCTGTGATTATTGGCACAGTGAGGCTGTGATTATGGGCACAGTGAGGCTGTGATTATGGGCACAGTGAGGCTGCAATTATGGGCACAGTGAGGCTGCAATTATGGGCTGAGTCTGGCTGCAATTATGGACACAGTGAGGCTGAGTGAGGCTGCGATTATGGGCACAGTCAGGCTGCGGTTATGGGCTGAGTCAGGCTGCGCTTATGGACTGAGTCAGGCTGCGATTATGGGCACAGTGAGGCTGAGTGAGGATGCGATTATGGGCACAGTGAGGCTGCGATTATGGGCACAGTGAGGCTGTGATTATGGGCTGAGTCAGGCTGTGATTATGGGCTGAGTCAGGCTGCGATTATGGGCACAGTGAGGCTGCGATTATGGGCTGAGTCAGACTGCGATTATGTGCACAGTGAGGCTGTGATTATGGGCTGAGTCAGACTGCGATTTTGGGCACAGTGAGGCTGCGATTATGGGCACAGTGAGGCTGCGATTATGGGCACAGTGAGGCTACGATTTTGGGCTGAGTCAGGCTGCAATTATGGGCACAGTGAGGCTGCAATTATGGGCACAGTGAGGCTGCGATTATGGGCTGAGTCAGGCTGTGATTATGGGCACAGTGAGGCTGCGATTATGGGGACAATGAGGCTGCGATTATGGGCTGAGTCAGGCTGCGATTATGGGCTGAGTCAGGCTGCAATTATGGGCACAGTGAGGCTGCAATTATGGGCACAGTGAGGCTGCGATTATGGGCACAGTGAGGCTGCAATTATGGGCACAGTAAGGCTGCAATTATGGGCTGAGTCAGGCTGCGATTGTGGGCACAGTGAGGCTGCGATTGTGGGCACAGTGAGGCTGCGATTGTGGGCACAGTGAGGCTACGATTATGGGCATAGTGAGGCTCCGATTATGGGCACAGTGAGGCTGCAATTATGGGCACAGTGAGGCTGCAATTATGGGCTGAGTCAGGCTGTGATTGTGGGCACAGTGAGGCTGCGATTGTGGGCACAGTGAGGCTGTGATTATGGGCACAGTGAGGCTGCATTTGATGGACACTGGTGAGACTGCATTGATCTCTTGTATCATGTCTGCAGTCTCTGACCATCTCTTGTACCATGTCCGCAACCTCTGACCATCTCTTGTACCATGTCCGCAACCTCTGACCATCTCTTGTCTTATATCATGTCTGCAGTCTCTGAGAGGGAGTTTAGAGAGGAGTCAAGAGTGGGAGTGCCACCAGGATGGGGGTCATGGGAGAAGTCAGACGCGTGTGGACTGTGGAGAGGAGACTATGGAATAAAACCAGAGCAACCGAGCTGCAGCCGACTGACAAGGTGAGTCCTGCAAGGTGCACCTGAGAGGAGGTCAGTGACAGCCCCGCCAGGCAAGTCTGAGGGGTGTCACTGATGTAAGGGGGGAGTGAATACAATAATATAAAGGGACACTGATATAAATGTGTCCCCCTTATATTAGTAACCCCCCCCCTTTACCTTAGGCTACTTTCACACGAGGCATCTTTTTTGTGGCGCTTTTCGGCCACTAGCGGGGCGCTTTTAACCCCCGCTAGTGGCGGAAAAAGGGTTCAAATCGCCCGCAAAGCGCCGCTGCAAAGGCACTTTGCCGGCAGTTCATCGGGGCTGCCCGTTGATTTCAATGGGCAGGGGCGCTTTAGGAGCGGTGTATACAGTGCTGCAAAGATGCGGCTTGCATGACTTTTTTTACTGTCCTGCCAGTGCATCGCTCCAGTGTAATAGCATTTGGGCTTTCACATTGGAGTGAGTGGTCAGGCTCTTTACAGGCACTATGCAGGTGCTATTTTTAGCACTATATCGCCTGTAAAGCGCCTCAGTGTGAAAGCAGCCTAAGTGTATTCTTTCTGCGGAAGGTGGTCTCTGGTCACCAGAGTTCCCTGTCCCCCCACATTCCCAGAGTTCCTGGGGTCCCCCTTGATGATTGACCACTTTTAACTGAAATTTGCTTTTTTTTATTTATATATATATATATATATATATATATATATATATATATATATATATTAGGGCTGTTACTGATTTAAATTTTCGTGTTCGATTAATCGATTTTTTTTAAATCGATTAATCGACTAATTTCGATTAATTATAACGCACATACAGTTTTTACAAGAATTTTTTTTATTAAACTTTAAGAAAAACTTAGAAAGTTAGTTTGTTAGTTGTCCACATCTCCTCCCATACTGTAATGTCCACATGTGCTCCCATTCTGTAATGTCCACATCTCCCCCGTAATGTCCACATCTCCCCCGTAATGTTCACTTTTCCCCCCCATACTGTAATGTCCACATGTGCTCCCATTCTGTAATGTCCACATCTCCCCCGTAATGTCCACATCTCCCCCGTAATGTTCACTTTTCCCCCCCATACTGTAATGCCCACATGTGCCCCCATACCGTAATGTCCACATCTCCCCCATAATGTCCACATCTCCCCCGTAATGCCCACATCTCCCCCGCAATGTCCACATCTCCCCCGTAATGTCCACTTTTCCCCCCCATACTGTAATGCCCACATGTGTCCCCACACTGTAATGTCCACATGTGCCCCCATACCGTAATGTCCACATCTCCCCCATAATGCCCACATCCCCCCCGTAATGTCCACTTTTCCCCCCCATACCGTAATGCCCACATGTGCCCCCATACCGTAATGTCCACATCTCCCCCATAATGTCCACATCTCCCCCGTAATGTCCACATCTCCCCTGTAATGTCCACTTTTCCCCCCCATACTGTAATGCCCACATGTGT
The DNA here is from genome assembly GCA_029206835.1 of Rana muscosa. Taxonomy (NCBI): domain Eukaryota; kingdom Metazoa; phylum Chordata; class Amphibia; order Anura; family Ranidae; genus Rana; species Rana muscosa. The sequence goes on from CM055120.1 coordinate 83,232,197, forward strand.
CCCCATACTGTAATGTCCACATGTGCCCCCATTCTGTAATGTCCACATGTGACCCCATACTGTAATGTCCACATCTCCCCCGTAATGTCCACATCTCCCCCCATAATGTAATGCCCACATGTGCTCCCACTGTAATGTCATTGTCCACATCTCCCCCGTAATGTCCACATCTCCCCCCGTAATGTCCACATCTCCCCCATACCTTAAGATCCAGGCAGAACCGTCCGCAGAGTAGACGGCACAAGCAGGCGGCTGATGATGACGTCAGCGCGCCGCTACTAGGCTGCCGCAGGGTGGACCAAGATGGCCGCCGCGCTCCGGAGCTAGGCCGAAGCCGCGGCCTTTCCTATGGACGAGACCGCGGAGCTCACTCCGCGGATCGTCATCGATCAAAAATTTTTTGATCGATCAAAGAAATTAACGATTAATCTAGCAATTAATCGTTAATTTCCACACCCCTAATATATATATATATATATATATATATATATATTGTGAGGGGGTTAACTCGGTAGCGGGTGTGTGTGACCCCCTGGTTGGGCTCCCCACACAAAAACAGGGCCAGCAGACGGAGGTTGTGGTTTTCAAAATCAAAAGGTGCGGTTTATTTCTCTATGTACAGTGACAAAAACACAGCAAAGCCAAAAAGAAACATAAACAAAATAAATCCTGGTCAGTTTGACCTCTGACTAAACATGCAGGTTTCCTAAACTAACAACTGGGATCAGCCTGGTGCTGTCCTAGTCCCTAAGTCCCTGGTTTAGTAAAAGTCCAAACAAATAGCCACACAGGCTTTGCCTCACCGCACAGGGGTTCACTCTCCCTAGACAGTCCACACAGGTCTGGTTCCAGGCATGAGCTAACATCTAATGAAGCTGGGAGTTTTTATAGAGGCCTTTAAATGAGCTGACAAGCTTCAGCTGGTCTCATCAACTCCCTGCCTGCACGACGCCCAGCCCTCTCCCTAGAGGTATGAGTCATCCATGAGCCCACTAGCCTCAGCTGGGCTTCATCAACTCCCTAGTTGTATAAGTCGGCATAAAGCCTGAATCTGGGAGAAATATATCTACCCCCCTGGATGCAACCAGGTGACTTTACCTTCCTGCTGTCACATACCCCCCCCCTCTTGTTTTAACCTTGGGGTTGGAACACCAGCAATCAGGCATTCATGTACTCGAGACAAAGCATCCACATTCCCCATTTGAACGCCAGGGCGATGCTTTACTGTGAAGTTGAATTCCTGTAGGGCCAGGAACCACCTATTCACTCTTCTATTTGTCTCCTTGTTTTGAGCCATCCACTTTAACGGAGCGTGATCCGTAACCATGTCAAAGTGCCTACCTAGCAGATAGTACCGAAGGGAATCTAGAGCCCACTTCACCGCTAAACACTCCTTTTCAACCGTGGCGTAATTTACCTCATGGGACTTCAACTTCCTGCTGAGGTAAATGACTGGGTGCTCTTCCCCGTTCCAGACCTGGGACAATACTGCTCCTAACCCCACATCTGACGCATCACTTTGTACGACAAAGTCTTTAGAGAAGTCGGGTGAGTACAACACTGGCTGGCTACATAAGGCTTGTTTCAAGAATTGGAATGCTGCCTCAGCCTCGGGGGTCCATTTAATCATGACCGACCCTTTCCCTTTCGTCAGGTTGGTTAGGGGCACAGCCTTAGAAGCAAAGTGGGGAATGAAGCGCCGATAATAACCCGCGATTCCCAGAAAGGCCCGTACCTGCTTCTTGCTGTTGGGACGTGGCCAACTCTGGATGGCCTCGACTTTGTTGAGTTGGGGTTTTATCACTCCCCTGCCAATGGTGTACCCAAGATATTTGGCCTCCTCCTGCCCAATGGTACACTTCTTGGGGTTAGCCGTAAACCCCGCTTCCCGGATAGAGTCTAGGACTGCTTGCACTTTTGGCAGATGTGAGGCCCAATCTGTGCTATGGACAATTACGTCATCCAGGTAAGCCGCAGCATACTTCCGATGGGGCCTCAGTATCTGGTCCATTTTCCGCTGGAATGTGGCCGGCGCATTCTGTAACCCGAACGGCATTCTCTTATATTGGAACGCCCCGTCTGGGGTTACAAATGCGGTTTTCTCTTTGGCCGACTTGGCCAGGGGAATTTGCCAATACCCTTTTGTGAGGTCAAGAGTCGTCATGTATCGGGCTGTTCCCAGCCGGTCGATCAACTCATCTATACGTGGCATGGGGTAGGTGTCAAATTTTGTAACTTTGTTCAACTGACGAAAATCGTTACAAAATCGCCAGCTCCCATCCGGTTTAGGCACCAACACAATGGGACTAGACCAATCACTTTGGGACTCCTCTATCACCCCTAAGTTCAGCATTTTCCTTACTTCCTCCCGTATTGCCTCCCGTTGGGCCTCTGGGATCCGATAGGGTTTTAACTTCACCCTTTCACCGGGCGGGGTAATAATATCATGCTCTACCCCAGATGTTTGTCCCGGCAGCTCAGAGAACACCTCCTTGTTGCGAAGCACAAACTCCTTAACCTCCTGTTGTTGGGGTTGTGACAAGGTGGCTGCTATTCCAACCTCCGGAATCACGCAACCAGTTTGAGCTGGTGACCAAGTTTCTGCGACTAGGGACTCTCTATCCCTCCAGGCTTTCAACAGATTAACGTGATATATCTGTTCGGGCTTTCGCCTTCCTGGTTGTCTGACCTTGTAATTCACTTCGCTCACTTTTTCCATTATCTCGTAGGGGCCTTGCCATTTGGCAAGGAATTTACTTTCAACCGTAGGGACAAGTACCAATATCCTATCCCCCGGGGAAAAGGTACGGGTCTTTGCTCCACGGTTGTACACTCTCTGCTGTGCCAACTGCGCTTGGGCCAAATGTTCCTTCACGATGGGCATTACCTGTGCAATTCGATCTTGCATCAGGGCGACATGCTCAATCACACTCCTGTGGGGAGAACTCTCACTTTCCCAAGTTTCCTTGGCAATATCCAACAGCCCTCTTGGGTGTCTCCCATACAGTAACTCAAAGGGGGAGAATCCCGTAGAGGATTGGGGCACCTCCCTAATAGCAAACATCAAATAAGGAAGTAGACAGTCCCAATCCTTTCCATCTCTTTCCACCACTTTCTTCAACATTTGTTTTAGGGTTTTGTTGAATCTTTCAACCAGCCCATCGGTTTGGGGGTGATACACAGATGTACGCAATTGCGTCACTTTGAGCAATTTACACAGCTCTTTCATAACCCGGGACATAAAGGGTGTACCTTGGTCCGTAAGCAGTTCTTTACAAATACCCACCCGGCTAAAAACAAGAGATAGCTCTTTGGCTATGGTTTTGGCCGAGGTATTTCTGAGAGGGATCGCTTCTGGATAACGGGTGGCATAGTCCATTATAACCAATATGTACTGGTGCCCCCTAGCGGACTTGATTATAGGACCTACCAAATCCATTGCGATTCTCTCAAACGGGACCTCAATGATGGGTAGAGGGACCAGTGGGCTACGGAAATGTGGCATCGGGGCCGACCTCTGACACACAGGGCAGGAGGAACAATAATTTTCTATGTCCTTCATCACCCCAGGCCAATAGAATCTCTGTAATACCCTCTCTCGGGTTTTCTCTGTCCCCAGATGACCTCCAAGAATGTGCCCATGGGCCAACTCCAACACCAACTTCCTGTAAGGTTTGGGCACCACAAGCTGTTCAACGGTTTCTTCTGCCCTTTTTGCCACCCGATACAGTAGGTCCTTCTCTACGCTGAAGTATGGGTAAGTGCAGGTATTATCTGGGTTCACTAACTCGCCATCTATTTCCACTACGTTTTCCCGTGCCTTTATTAGGGCGGGGTCTTTTAACTGTTCTGTGGCAAAATTTTCCCTGTGAACCTCCAGATCAGAAAACTCCACAGACGGTAGGTTTTCGTCTGAGGAGGTGGGCTCCTCTCCAGTTTCTTGAGTCTCCCCTGCCAATACTGACAAGGGAAATTCTGGAGAGTCCTCACCACTCTCAGAGGAGTTCTGGCTATCACATTCCTGGTACATAGGGGCACCAGTGGGGGGCTCAGGATCATCCCACAGTTCCCAGAACTTCGGAAAATCCCTTCCCACAATGGCATCATGCGGTAATTGAGATACTAACCCCACTGGATGAGAGAGGGTACCTTTGGGGGTCTCGAAACACACTGTAGTCACTGGATACTCTCGGGTGTCCCCATGCACACAAATAACAGCTACCTTGCTATTCCCAGAGACCTCTGTTTTAACTAATTCAGCCTTTATCAGGGTCACAAGGCTACCTGAATCCAGTAATACCACAACATTTCTACCATTAATACACATTTTGCATAAATGTTTCTCAGTTCCCCGAATGGCAGTGCATGCGACTGTTGCACACAGCGACTGACGTCTGTCCATCAGAAAGTCACATTGCATGGGTTCCTCCACAACCGGGCAATTTGCTGCAATATGTCCCGCTTGCCGGCAGCGGTAGCAAACAATCCGTTTGGCTGCCTCTTGAGCCCCTGACTTCCCAGGCTGTTCTCGCCAAACTTTGGGTAGAGCTCCCACCCTCTCACTCTCTCCACCCTCACCCCTTGGAATCCTCTTATCCGCCCCTGGGGATGGTCTGGTCTTAGGGTGGAAAGTCCGAGAGTCTCTGGAAGAGGCCGTCAGGTTCTCTGTAGCCAAGTATTTCTCTACACGATCCACAAGACCACCGGCCGTCTCTGGGTCTCCATGGCTTACCCACTTTTGGATGGCAGTAGGAAGAGCTCTCAAAAACCGATCCATTACAACACGTTCCACAATCTCTGGTGCGGACAAAGTCTCTGGCTGTAGCCACTTCCTGCTCAGGTGAATGAGATCATACATTTGAGACCTGGGGGGTTTTCCAAGCTGGAAAGTCCAGTTATGCACACGCTGAGCCCGGACAGCCAGGGTGACACCCAGCCTTGCCAATATTTCAGCTTTTAGCCTCACATAGTCTTTTGCTTGGCCAGGCTCTAGGTCATAGTAAGCCTTCTGCGATTCCCCAGTTAACAGAGGAGCCACCAGTCCAGCCCACTGCTCCTCAGGCCACTTTTCTCTTTCAGCAGTCCTTTCAAATGTGGTCAAAAATACCTCTGGATCATCCTCTCCAGTCATTTTTGTCAATAAACGACTCACCCCAAAGGACGCGGTATTAGTGGGACGGCTTTCCTCACTGGTCTGCGGACGTTGCTGCATTACTGCTTCCATTTGTTGTAGTCTCTGCTCTTGCTTCTGTAACAGGTCTATGAAGCGGGCCTCAGATTGCTGCTGGGCTTGTTGATGAGCTTGCTGCTGGGCTGCAAGGCTCCTTTGCAAACCTGCATTTGTCTGCAGTTGATTGGCATTTGCTAGAGCCAGCTGTTTCAGTATCTCCTCCATGCTGGCTTAAAAAAAAACTGCCTGCATTCTCCACCAACTGTGAGGGGGTTAACTCGGTAGCGGGTGTGTGTGACCCCCTGGTTGGGCTCCCCACACAAAAACAGGGCCAGCAGACGGAGGTTGTGGTTTTCAAAATCAAAAGGTGCGGTTTATTTCTCTATGTACAGTGACAAAAACACAGCAAAGCCAAAAAGAAACATAAACAAAATAAATCCTGGTCAGTTTGACCTCTGACTAAACATGCAGGTTTCCTAAACTAACAACTGGGATCAGCCTGGTGCTGTCCTAGTCCCTAAGTCCCTGGTTTAGTAAAAGTCCAAACAAATAGCCACACAGGCTTTGCCTCACCGCACAGGGGTTCACTCTCCCTAGACAGTCCACACAGGTCTGGTTCCAGGCATGAGCTAACATCTAATGAAGCTGGGAGTTTTTATAGAGGCCTTTAAATGAGCTGACAAGCTTCAGCTGGTCTCATCAACTCCCTGCCTGCACGACGCCCAGCCCTCTCCCTAGAGGTATGAGTCATCCATGAGCCCACTAGCCTCAGCTGGGCTTCATCAACTCCCTAGTTGTATAAGTCGGCATAAAGCCTGAATCTGGGAGAAATATATCTACCCCCCCTGGATGCAACCAGGTGACTTTACCTTCCTGCTGTCACAATATATATATATATATATATCTATATATATATATATACACACAATAGAACCTCGGATTGAGAGTAACGCGGTTAACAAGCGTTTTGCAATACGAGCACTGTATTTGAAAAAATCCTACTGTAAGCGGCGGAGGGCACCGAAGAGTGGCGGGAGGGGGGTTCTCTCCCCCTGCCGATAAAAATGATCTTGTGGCGTATCCGCCGCAGAGACCACTTTTATCTGAAAGAGGACCGCCCGCTCTTGAAGAGGGTACCGGGTATGGTCAGGGCTGGTGCAAGGATTTTTGACTCCCTAGGCGAAACCTAATTTTGCGCCCCCCCCAATTGGCTCCGCCCCTCACTGAGATTTTTGCGGTGCCTCTTCACCTATTTCTTCAGCCGTGGTCCACAGGTCTGCACCTGTGCCTCTGGACCCGGCCTGAAGACAAATAGTGGATGGCACCAACTCGCTTCCTCGCGCCAGCTGTGGTCCACAGGCTAGGGCAGTATACAGACAGGTTAACTGTGTAACTGCTTGTCTGTAAGAGCATACAGATACACTGACAATGTTTTACAGGCTCCTACTAAAAATAATAATAAATGCATTTTTGTACCTGCAAAAAGATCTGCATTTATTTATTTTTTTACAAAGGTGAACTTGAACCTTCACACCTCAAATCACCCCAATTCCTGTTCTTTCGGGTTCTCAGATCACCCCAATTCTTCCACCTTCACACCTCAGATCACCCCATCACTGTATCACCCTAAATGCCTGTTACCCTCTGCACCCCCCCTCTGCACCTCTGTTCCCCCCTACACCCCCCCCTCTGCACCTCTGTTCCCCTCTGCACCCCCCACACACATATCTATTCCCCCTCTGTACTCCCTGCGCATCTGTTACCCCTCTGTACTCCCCCGCAACTTCTGTTCCCCCTCTGTACCCCCCTGCACATATGTCTCCCCCACACACACATATCCGTTCCCCCTCTGTACCCCCCTGCGCATCTGTCCCCCCCACACACACATCTGTACCCCCTGTGCACCTGTTCCCCCTCTGTACCCCCTGTGCACCTGTTCCCCCTCTGTACTCCCCCGCAACTTCTGTTCCCCCTCTGTACCCCCCTGCACATCTGTCCCCCCCACACACACATATCTGTTCCCCCTCTGTACCCCCCTGCGCATCTGTCCCCCCCCGACACACATCTGTTCCCCCTCTGTACCCCCTGTGCACCTGTTCCCCCTCTGTACTCCCCCGCAACTTCTGTTCCCCCTCTGTACCCCCCTGCACATCTGCCCCCCCACTCCCCACACACATCTGTTCCCCCTCTGTATCCCCCTGTGCATCTGCCCCCCCCACTCCCCACACACAATTCTGTACCCCCCTGCGCATCTGTCCCCCCCCCCACACACACATATCATCCGTTCCCCCTCTGTCCCCCCCCCCCCCACACACACATATCATCCGTTCCCCCTCTGTCACCCCCCACACATCTGTTCCCCCTCTGTACCCCCCTGTGCATCTGCCCCCCCACTCCCCACACACACATCTGTTCCCCCTCTGTACCCCCCCCTGCGCATCTGTCCCCCTCACACACACATATCATCCATTCCCCCTCTGTCCCCCCCCCACGCATCTGTTCCCCCTCTGTACCCCCTGCACATCTGTTCCCCCCCATATATATCTGTCCCCCCCCCACATATATCTGTTCCCCCTATGTACCCTCTCCCACACACATATCTGTATGGTACCCCTGGGTCCTGCACGTCTGTCCCCTCCCAAAACACATATATCTGTTTCCCCCTCTGTACACAGTGCAATGCACAATAAACTTAACAGCAGAGTAAAAAATGTTTGTGACTGACTGCAGACTGCAGCACTGAGCGTGCTGCCTGTGCTTCCATACCTGAGCCAGCGGTGGGTGATGACTTTACTCCATAAGAGCGGCGCTGCTGCCTGCCTGTCCTCTCAAAACAGATTCCTGAGCGACCAGGAGGAGAGGGAGCGGATATCGCGGCAAGCCCGTATGCAGGGCTTCCATCTCATCTGCCCCAGCCGAGCCGGTTTCATTAATCATGAACACTTCCGGTCGGCGGCTCCTTGTCCCGGCTCTCATATGCCATGTGATACTGTCTGTGATGTCCAGAGCAGTGGAGAACTTGAGCGAGCCGCACTGGGGAGGGACGCTGCTTGACGGCGCTGCATGACATGTCAGGGCACAGGTGGAGCTCTGTGGAGGACGTGCGGGAGTAAAATAACCAGCGGCCGGGCGCCCTAGGCGGTCGCCTAGTCCGCCTAGTGGTAGCGCCTGCCCTGGTTATGGTAGCTAGCTGCTACCATAATAACGGTATTCCTCTTCAAAGTAGCGACGTATAATGACGGCGGGCGGTCCGTAATTGGTTAAAGGGCCTCCTGACAAGAATTTTTGCCAGCCACCAGAGAGGAGTCACAAAGAGCTTCCCTCCCAAACCCCCCCCCCCCCCCGTTGCGGCTGGTTTATGTGGTGGGTCCCTTTGGTCAAGTAATCAAAGGGGATATGTGAGAGTATGTTTAAAAAGAGATGATAATCTCAGTGACATTATACACTATATTTTCAAAAGTATTGGGACGCCTGCCTTTACATGCACATCAACTTTGATGGAATCCCAGTCTTAAAGTGGTTGTAAACCCACTTTGACAACTTGCACCTACAGGTAAGCCTAGATTAAGGCTTACCTGTAGGTGAAAGAAATATCTCCTTAACCTACATGGTTAAGGAGATATTTGCTGAAAACACTGCACCGATGTCTAGGGCGCAGGCGCACTAGCGGGCCGGCTTCATGAATGGGATCATGACATTTTTCTGAATGGGATCATGCCGGCCCCGTGCGCATGCATGTGACGTCATCGCCGCTCCGGGCAATCACAGCGCCGGAGCGGCGATACCAGGAAGAAGCTCCGTGGGGACATGGCGGCGGAGGAGAACGAGGAGGACTTTGGGGGCTTTGATTTCAGGTAAGTGCCACATAATGAGCTAGTATGCTATGCATACTAGCTCATTATGCCTTTCTCTTGCAGGGGTTTGTTTTTCAGGAAATGTTTTAGAGGGTTTACTTCCTCTTTAAGCTGAATACACACTATACAACGTTTGTTGTTAGATTTCCTTTAGATTTACCTTCAACTATGTAGTGCATACAAATCGAAAGTGTTTAGGTTTGACCTCATATTATATGGTTTTGGTACATCTAAAGGAAACCAGCTTTAGTTTGTTGGGTTCAATATTGAGTTGGCCCACCCTTTACAGCTATAACAGCTTCAACTCTTCTGGGAAGGCTGTCCACAAAGTTTAGGAGTGTGTCTATGGGAATGTTTGACCATTCTTCCAGAAGCCTATTTGTGAGGTCAGGCACTGATGTTGGACGAGAAGGCCTGGCTCCCAGTCTCCACTCTAATTCATCCCAAAGGTGTTCTATTGGGTTGAGGTCAGGACTCTGTGCAGGCCAGTCATGTTCCTCCACCCTGAAATCGCTCATCCGTGTCTTTATGGACCTTGCTTTGTGCCCTGGTCCAAATCATTTGGTAGAGGGGGGATTATTACTTATTATTATTATTTATTATTACTAAACTCCGTTCCACCATGAGTCTCCTGTGGGGCAGTAAATAGAACCAGGAGGGCCAAGGCAGTCTCTAGGCCTAATCAAAGTACAGTTATATGAATGAGCAGGTGCTCGCTCACCACTCCGGACGCGATCCCAGTCCGGGACTTCCACCTACTGTGTCTCCGCACACAGTGTCCGCAACGGCCGGGTCCCCGGTCCAACAGATGTCCAAACTTGACAAGTCAGGTGCCACCCAGGCTCCGCGGTGGGGTGGAAGGCTCTCTGGAAGTTTGTGCAAGGCCCTGGCTTCAGGCCCTGCACTGCAGCAGATCCGCACAGGAAGACCTGTTGATTGCAGCGCGGTGTCCAAAGAGGCCGAGCTCAGCCTCGCGCTCTTCTTATATAGCCCCTCCCATGAGTCTCTGTGGTGGCTAAGTGCACCCTGGGTGCCGAACGGGGTTCTGGGTAACGTAGTCCCGGGGCCTTAAAGGAGACCCCGCTACACACTCCCACCACTTGAACTCTTGGTCCCCAAAGATAACATTAAATTACAGTACGCACAACATCAACCAAAGTTGCGTATGATGTTGGCAGAGGAAATTCCCACCAAAAACAAGGAGGTGAACTTCCCTGCCCACAGGTCACACTATCATTTGTGTCCTGCCTAACTGTGCCAGAGAGTGAGTTGGGGTTGCCCCCCACCAAATGAACAGTGGAGGGATTAGGGTCTTCCATATTCCTCCTGGCAGTAACCACAGTGTCTTCCGAGCTCCTCCCCATCTGTGGGTAAGTTAATCTTCTGGGAGGCTTTATGGCCCTTCTCATCCTTTGTCCTTTTGGGCTCTCTGTTTCTGCTAGAACAGGTTCCCTCTCTGGAACCGACTTGGGGGTTTCCACTGTTTCTCGGGCACTTTGCTCCGGAGCAGGGAGGTACATGGACTCCCTTGGATCCTCTTCTGGGAGTAAGCCACAGGCACTTTCCCAAGAGTCCGACAAAGGACTGGACAGGACAAACTCAGTAGCTTCTGCATTCAGTGTTCTGTCTATGGTGTCTTCTTCAAGTGGAAGATCAATAGCAGAAGTTTCTGGGGCCTGGGAAGGCATAAGCCCATCAAGTTCTTCTCCCTCATCTTCACTTAGCTCCGGAGTCTCGGTATCCCCGATCTGAGGGGTCTGGGACCGAGTGTTTGGCCTGGGAGTATCCAGGATGGATGTTGGCTCGGGGGAACCTATCGAAGGGGGAATCCGAACTGCTTCAGCTAGAGGGAGTAGGTGGTTCCGATGCCAGGTCTTTAGGGGCCCCACCTTCCCTTCTGGCTTAAGTCTGTAGACAGGTAGGCCCGGTAGTTTCTTGCAGATAACATAGGGTTCAGGTCTCCATCTGTCTGCAAGCTTGTGTTTTCCAGGGACCCCCAAATTCCGTAGCAACACTCGGTCTCCAGGTTGTAAATCTTGAATCCGAACTTTCAGATCAAAGTTTTTCTTGTTGCGGGCCCCCCTTTGTTCCGAGGCCGCCTGGGCCTGTTCATAGGCTAATTTCAAATTATGTCTGAGCCTATCAACATATCCTTTGTGGGAAGTGGCAGAACAATGGTCTATGGAAGTGCCAAAGGCCAGATCTACTGGTAGTCTTGCTTCTCTTCCGAACATAAGTCGATAGGGTGAGTACCCTGTAGCGTCACTGGTGGTGCTGTTGTATGCATGCACAACTGCCGCTATGTGGTTGCTCCAATGCTGCTTCTTTTCACTGCTTAAAGTCCCCAGCATGTTGAGCAGGGTTCGGTTGAACCTCTCTGGCTGAGCGTCACCTTGTGGATGATAGGGGGTAGTTCTTGTCTTCTTGATCCCCAAGGAATCCAGGAGCTTCCGGATCAACCGACTTTCAAAATCCCTTCCCTGATCTGAATGAAGCTGTTGTGGTAGCCCATAGTGTACGAAGTATTTCTCCATAAGCACTTTGGCTACAGTGGAAGCCTTCTGGTCTTTGGTTGGGAAGGCCTGGGCATACCGGGTGAAATGGTCGGTTACTACCAGAACATTTCCTAGTCCACTCAGGTCGGGTTCGAGGCAGAGAAAATCAATGCATACCAGATCAAGTGGGCTTTGACTTTGCAGATGGCCCATTGGGGCAGCTTGATGGGGTAAAGTCTTTCTCTGGATGCATCGTGCACATGAATGGCAGTATTCTTCCACTTCAGCCCTCATGCAGGGCCAATAGAAACGGTTCCTAACGAGTTGGAAGGTCCTTTCCGCCCCTAGGTGGCCATGGTTGTCCTGCAGAGCAACCAGGACAGTCTCTCGATGTTTCTCGGGCAGGAACAATTGCCATTAGTCTTCCAGGTCATCAGAGGGGCCCCTTCGGTAGACCACTCCCTGATGCACCTGTAACCTGTTCCACTCCTTCCTCAACAGGCGAGCTTCCTTGGAAGGGTGACGTAGGAGTCTATTCGGATCCTGACTCTCCAGGGCCTCTAGAGCCAATCTCCCCATGGGGTCTTCCAATTGGTCAGATCTCAACTCCTTTTTGGACAGTTTTGGCAAGTTATCTTCCCCCAGTTGGGTTACCCCACAGTACTGCTTGGGAACTCCTACTATGGTAACCCCTATTTCTTCTGCTCTTGAGCCACCACTGGCTTGGAGTTCAGCCCCTTGACAGAGGGCCCGCACCCCGTCGGGTGCCACTTGGGTCCAATCTTCTGTACTGCAGGTGGGGACATGAGATCTTCTAGACAAGGCGTCTGCATCTCGATTTCCAGCCCCAGGCCTGTATTTTAGGCTGAAATCGAAGGCAGACAGTGCCACCAGCCATCTATGTCCTGTGGCATCCAGCTTTGCTGTGGTGAAAAGATAGGTGAGGGGGTTGTTGTCGGTTTTCACGATGAATTCTGCCCCATACAGATAGTCTCTGAGTTTGTCAACTACCGCCCACTTAAGGGCCAGAAACTCCAACTTATGGGTAGGGTAGTTCTTTTCAGAGGGAGTCAGACTTCTGCTCACATATGCAACGGGTCTCAGTTGCTCTTCATGCTCCTGGTAGAGCACTCCTCCCAGACCATCATGACTGGCATCTACGTGGAGTTCATAAGGCTTCTTTGGGTCTGCGTAGGCCAGGACAGGGGCAGTGGTTAAGGTTTTCTTCAACATCTGAAAGGCATCTTCACACTTCTCGTTCCACTGGTCCTTGACTGACTCCCCTGGCTTCCTGGGGCCCGAGTCATCCTCTTCCCCCTCCGTCTTGAGCAGCTCATTCAGAGGCCTGGCTTTCTGAGCAAACCCCTCCATGAAGCTCCTATAATAGGAACAGAACCCCAAGAAGGATCTGAGTTCTGTCACGGTGGTGGGCCAGGGCCAGGAGGTAACTGCCTCCAACTTCTCGGGGTCTGTGGCCACCCCTTCTTCAGACACTATGTGTCCCAGATAGTTAACGGAAGACTGGTAGAACTGACACTTCTCGGGCGAAAGCTTGAGTCCCTCCTCACTGAGTCTTCTCAAGACTTTCTCCAGCCTCTCTTCGTGTTCTTCCAAGGTTCTCTCAAAGACAATGACATCGTCCAAGTACACAAGGACTTCGATAAGGTTCATGTCTCCTACAGTCTTCTCCATAGGATGTTGGAAGGTGGCTGGAGCTCCAGACAGTCCCTGGGGCATTCGGTCGAATTCAAAGAACCCCACTGGGGTTATGAAGGCTGTCTTCTCCTTGTCTTCTGGATGCATAGGGATTTGATAGTATCCACTCTTGAGGTCCATGACACTGAACCACTTGGCTCCAGACAAGCTCTGTAGGGCATCCTCTATCCTCGGAGTGGTGTACTGGTCAGGGATGGTTCTCCTGTTGAGGGTCCTGTAATCTATGCACAGCCTCAATGACCCATTCTTCTTTCTGACCACCACTATAGGGGAGGCATAGGGACTTCTAGACTCCCGGATCACACCTGTGCGCTTGAGTTCTGCGAGCTGTTCCCTCAGATCTTCCAGGTCTGCTAATGGGACCCGCCTGACCCTTTCCCTGAAGGGCTTGTATTCTTGGAGGTGGATTCGGTGGGTGGCACTCATTGCACACCCCACATCGAACTCATCTTGGGAGAAGATCTTTTGCCACCTGGTCAACTGGGCCTTGGCTCTCTCTTTCCAAGCCCTGGGCAGGTTTGGGTTCTCCATGGAAAGTTTCTCCCACACAGTGCTTTCTCCATCTGTCTTCTCCACATCTGACAAAGCAACTGGGGTAGCGGGGCTCACCTGACCCAGCAACATCCTGGCTGGGATCTCCATGGGGCCATCTGTAGTATTCCTGACACTCACAGGTACCTTACAGTGGGCCTTCTTCAGGGCCCTCAACAGGACCACTTCTGAGACTACTTCTAAGCCCGAATGTTCTCCCCTTGGGTCGGGTTCCAACATAACAAAGGGCCCAGGCTGCTTTCAAGTGAGTTTCACAGTGGCTTTCAAACAGGCTACTTCACCGGGTTGCAGCATTATTCCTCTTCTTCCCAGCCTCCAGACCTTTCCTACCCCCTCTTCTGGGGCCTTCTGTTCTAAGATCAGTCGCTGGTAGGCTGTCTTCAACATTGGGTGGATCTCAGTGACTGCGGGGTCTTTTCCCTTTGTTAGAGGGGCCAAGAGTCTTCGGACCAGATCCGTGTTGGTCCCTATTATTAGGGAACTCTTGTTAGCTCCAGGCGGTCGGGGGCACACCACAGCTAGGGTATCGAACACTTCGGCATTTCCGGCTATGGACGGGTCAAAAGTCAGTTTTATAGGCAGATAGCCATCATAAGGGAAACTCTCTGTCCCAATCCCCCATATCTCCAGCTCTTCAATCTTCTGGATGGGTAGGTGACTTAGATGCTTGTCATAAAAGTCCCGGTACAACAGGGTCACCTGCGCCCCAGTATCCAATATGGCTCTTGTGTAGACTCCCTCCACTTGGAAAGGTACTATCGGGGAGGGACCTACCAGCTTCTCTGGATATCGCTTCGAAGGGGTCTCTTTCCTTGGATCTCTGTGTTTCCCTTTTGGACTTTCTTTCTTCCATTTCTCTTTGGATTTAAGTCTCTCTTGTGCCTGGTATGCATTGATCTCCCTCCTTTTAATGGGTGTAACTACCCGCTGAGGGACATTACTCTCTTTCTTTGGTGTACGTTCCCACTGAGGAACCTTGTGTTTCTTCTGAGGGGTCTTACACACACTATTATCCAGCGCTCATGGAAAGTCCCAATAACTAGTGAAGACTTTGGGAATAATGATGAAAAAAGCTTAGTCTGTTTATTAGTAACAATAGAAAGAGGGAATCCACTCCCAAATGTACAGAAAGCAGATAAAACTTTACTCTCTAGCCGCCATTGATATGCCCCTTGTTAAACTTGCAAAAAGATCCGTGGAGCAAGGAGGGGTTAAAAGAAAGTCAGCGCTAAGCCTGCAAACTGATCCCTCTATGGGTACAGTACCTTGGATGATATGATCTGACCGAGCGGCGTGTGGAGGACCCTCCAGCGAGGGATACAGAACCAGGTTCGTAGTGCAGCTGGGACAAGAGGAATCACTCACTGTGTTCCTCCGGATCAATAACGTCACCCGGCTGCGACACCAGCTGATGTGTCAGGGAGCAGGCAGTGTGGTGAGCCAGAAGGCTGTCCTGCAAGTTCCTCTCCTACGGGGATATCAGCGTCACTGCTTTCTGCTATGCTCTCAGCGTCACTGCTCTCTAGTGGAGTAATAGAGGAATGACCACACTGCCTGCTCCCTGACACATCAGCTGGTGTCGCAGCCGGGTGACGTTATAGATCCGGAGGAACACAGTGAGTGATTCCTCTTGTCCCAGCTGCACTACAAGCAGTGCTCCAGCTGGTAAGTGAGCTCAAAGATTTTCTCTGTTCCACCGAACACATTCGGCAGAATGTCCAGATAATCCTGCGCATCACAGTCTGTCTTGCTCATCTTCAGGTTGCGTATGGCCTCTAGAGCAGGCCCCTTCAAACTCTCAGCGATTCTCTGCTTCTTTCTGCGATCTGGGACTTCCCATTCCTCTAAGGCCTGAGTGGCACCGTCTAACCACTCCTCAAACCCCTCTTCACCCGAAGGTACAGGTTTCCTTCCAGAGAATATTCTGAGTTTTCTGTATCCCGACATTTGATAGTCTGTAGGATCTTTCTTACACTGGGCTACAATCTCCCCCAGGACCGCGCACAGGTCTGCGCTGAGGGTGGCCGGTGGTGACCCGTGGCTCTCTTTAGCCTTCCGGTTTTCTGCTTTTGGGGACTGCGGTGGAGATATCTGTGGAGGTGATGGTTTAGGTGTCTGAACCCATCCTCCTGGTATGAGTGGCAGCGCATGTATTAAGCTATAGGTCTGATCATCCATTGCTTTCATACTTGGACCCTTGAAATGTTCTGGGACTTCATTCATCCATGCTATTAATGCGTGGGTCAGTGTAGAATTCATTCTGACATCCATCACCCATACCTTCTGGTTCAGGGACAGTGACGTTACTAGCCGCTTCACCACTTCTTCTTGCCAGGTCCCTGGGAGTTCTAGAGTGTGAGTGTGAATCCGCGCAATGGACCTAATATGCCAGTAGGCAGTGGCGGGATTATCATGGTCGCAGCAGTCGCAATTGCGACTGGGCCCTGCAATTCCGCTACTTTAGGGGGGCCCGCGGGCCCCCCTTCGTCCGTCCACCAGTGTGAGGTGACCGCGGACCCCCCCCGCCCGTCGATCTGCCAGCGTGAGGGGCCCGCCAGTTAGCTACGCCGCGGGAGGAAGGGGGGGTATCGTCCGCTGATAATGTTGAGGATGAGGGGAGAGAAGGCAGAGCTGAGCCAGTGGACGTGGACCGCCCCGCCCCTATCCAGAGAGAATGATGTCGGGACTCAGGAGGCGAGGGTGGTCACTGAAAAAGAAAGTCAGCTGACCAGCTGACACCAATCGCATTAAGGGGGAGGAGCTCTCTCCTGCGATCACAGTGCCCAACTGCCCATGAGAAAAAAGGCATCCCTGGGCTCACCGTGTGACAGAGTTCTGAGGAGGAATCGATTGCCTGAACTAAGTAAGTGACAAATTGCCAGTGCAATCGATTCCAACCTCCACCACCTCTGCCTCTTACTGATTATCCCATCCCCCCACCACTGCTGCCACCCCCCAACACCACCTCTGCCACCCCCCTCAACACCACCGCTGCCACCCCCCAAACACCACCTTTGCCACCCCCCTTAATACCACTGCAGCCACCCCCCTCAACACCACCGCTGCCACCCCCCAAACACCACCTCTGCCACCCCCTCAACACCACCGCTGCCACCCCCCCTCAACACCACCGCTGCCACCCCCCAAACACCACCTCTGCCACCCCCCAAACACCACCTCTGCCACCCCCCTCAACACCACCGCTGCCACCCCCCAAACACCACAGCTGCCACCCCCCTTAATACCACCGCTGCCACCTCCCCAACACCACCTCTGCCACCCCCTTAATACCACCGCTGCCACCCCCTCTCAACACTACCATTGCCACCCTCTCAACACTACCACTGCCACCCCCTCTCTACACTAGCACTGCTACCACCCCCCCTCAACACAGCCGCTGCCACACCCCCAGACACCACTGATGCCACCCCCCTTCAACACCACCACTGCTGCCACTGATGCCACACCCTCCCCCCCAACACCCCTCAAAAAAAAAGTATCACAATTATGCTTTTTCGGGGGGGGGGGGGGGCCCTTCATGATTTCTTGCACCGGGGCCCTGAAGTTTCTAGTTACGCCTCTGCCAGTAGGAACACACAACAGGGGTGTATAAATACGTCCTGTGATGAATAAGTAAGGAGCTGCCTCTACATAATTAATCCACCTGGGTGGAGTAAATGAGTAGACTGAAGGGAGGTGTAGAATTGGCGCTAATTACAATTCATGGACTTCCTTGCTCTAGAGTGCAAGTGAATATTTTATATATAAATAGATACATAAATACCCCTATATTATACTAGTGTCATTGGTGCCATAGTGTAACTCCTAAATGCTTCACTAATATATATGAATACGTGATAAATATAGATTGATGCGGATATAAATAATGATGAGCATAAAATATGTATAAAAAAAATAAATAATGAAATGAATAAAATATTGTGAACAATTAAAGGTGATAACAGTGTAAAAAATTAAACCAATGTATAAAACCGTGATAGTAATAAATTAATGATGCATGCAAAAATGTCCTGCGACTATGCGATAAACTGCAAAAAAATGCAAAAAAAAAAAAAAAAAATGCAGAATTGTGCAAATTGATGTGATTGTCCAATGATTTGATGCTAGATGCCCAGCAACTTTGCTAGGCAAAAAATCTTGTGACTATGCAGAAAAGTGCAAATGCAACCTCATGTGATTTGGTTGAGCGACTATGCAATAAGGTGCAAATGCAACCTCATGCAATTCGATTGAGCAATATGAATGCAACCTCATGCAATTTGGTTGAGCGACTATGCAATAAGGTGCAAATGCAACCTCATGCGATTCGATTGTGCAATATGAATGCAACCTCATGCGATTTGGTTGAGCGACTATGCAATAAGGTGCAAATGCAACCTCATGCGATTCGATTGAGCAATATGATTGTCCAATGATTTTGTAGTTTTTTCCGATGCTAGGTGCCCAGTGCCTGGTGATGTGACCTTTTTTAATCTTCAAGACTGGTGCCCACAGCAGAACGTGCTCCAATAAAGACCGCACTCACCAGATGTTCACTCCCTCTTGGGGTGAAAAACGTTCACAGTGTATGCCACTGTGCAGCACTCTGGCGGTGTCTCGTCTCCCTGGTCCTTTTGTGGTAATCCCAGTGTTATCTCAGAGTAAGAGGGAAAGGAAGGAATCCCAAATAGTGTAATTCCGTAATATAAAAAACACTTTTATTGAATTTATAGCAATATTACTCACATTTAAGCTGTATCAAACAGGCATGTAAGAGACAAATGCTGACAGATCCTGGAAGTGTTTGTGACATTCAGCTTGTGCACTCTACCGGTTTCGTCTGGTCTGACTTCATCTTCACTCCAGTGAGGCATGGGCACAGTGAGGCATGGGCACAGTGAGGCATGGACACAGTGAGGCATGCACATGGACACAGTGAGGCAAAGTGAGGCACAGTGAGGCATGCAGATGATCATGGACACCCTAGGCTTATACTCGAGTCAATACGTTTTCCCATTTTTTTGTGGTAAAATTAGGTGCCTCAGCTTATTTTCGGGTCGGCTTATACTCGAGTATATACGGTATGTCTTTTTTTTTGGTGGTGCTTGCTCACTTCTGCGGTTTAAATTTTTTGCGCTATAAACAAAAAAGCCTGACCATTTTGAAAAAAAAAAAAATGTACTTTCTGCTATAAAACACCTCCAATAAAAAAAAAAAAATCAAATGTATTCATCAATTTAGGCCAATATGTATTCTGCTATATATTTTTGGATAAAAAATCCCACTAAGGCCCCTTTCACACTGGGGCGGGAGGTGCATCGGCGGTAAAGCGCTGCTGCTTTTAGCAGGGCTTTACCGTCGGATTTGTGCTAGTGGCCGAGAAAGGGTTAAAAACCACTGCAAAGCGCCTCTGCAGAGGCGCTTTAGCTGCAGTGCCCCAGTGATTTCTATGGGCAGGAGCGGTATACACACCGCTCCTTCACCGCTCCAAAGATGCGGCTAGCAGGACTTTTTTTACCGTCCTGCTAGCGCGCCGCTCCAGTGTGAAAGCCCTCGGTGCTTTCACACTGGAGACACAGCAGCGGCTGTTTCAGGTCGGTTTGCAGGCGCTATTTTTAGTGCAATAGCGCCTGCAAAACGACCCAGTGTGAAAAGGGTCTAAGCGTAAATTGATTGGTTTGCGCAAAAGTTATAGTGTCTACAAACTATGGGGTATTTTTATGGAATTCTTAAGCATGCATTTGTAGCGGGTACTTGAATTTAGGGGAAGCATCTGGGTGGTAGTGTAACGCAGATGCCCTGAATGTTAGGAAATTCAAGGCTCCCTTTGTGGGTCTTGGAGGACTCTGGTGGTGTGAGGTTCCCGCCGGCCTACGGGTGGTGTTGTTGCCCTGGGCCGGGGCTGGGCTCGCACCACAAGACTGTGCCTTTTTGTCCTCCCCTGGAGCTGGTACAGCGGGGCGGGGAACCTGCTGTGACGCAAAGGGAGAGGGCATAAAAGGGGCGGACGCCCTTATCACGGGGTTAGAGTTCGGAGTGGAGTCGGAGGACTCGGCCGCACCCAGGCACCAGCTTGGGTGCTTGCGTTCCGGTGCTCCAGGCCTAGGTGCCCTTGGCCTAGCCGGAGCGGAGATGGAGTCCATCTCAGGCACCTTTAGCCTGGGGTGAGGTACTATGGCAGATGCCTGGGGCTCAGTACCTTCGACTGAGTTCCGCGAGGGCTGGAGGAATCCGAGGGGGCCCTAACTCCTTGGGTGCCCGTGTCTGAGTTTGTGAGGACTGGTGTGCAGTAACTTCTCTGAAGAGTCCGGCGCAGCATCGCTGGTGACAGAGAGGCCTCCATTTCTCCCTTGGACGGATTTCCTTCCCCTGACAGGGGCCGAGCTAGCGAAGGTAATTCACGTTCTACCTCACCTAGTCAGTGGCAGTGACTATACACCACTGGTGACACCACAGTGGTCAGCAGAAAAAGGGAAAGGATTGTGCCTCAATCTGTCCCCGTTATCACTCAGTAAAGAGACTGTATGTTTGTACGCTAAGAATAATAAAACTGAGTTGGTCCTATTCACTGTGTGGAACTCTGGTTACTAGGAGCAAAGGAGTCAGGGACGACGTACTGGACTTGACTCTAGGACACCTACACAAAACCCAATTTTCTGGCCTTCACCTCTTAGCTATGGAGGACATGGGCCGTGGTGTATCTCACTCTCCCCTCCAAGGACCCCTAGACCAGAGCCAGAGTAACTGATAAAGAAGAGGGTGAGGGTAGAGACCGCTACACATTTATTTATTTTTGGTTGTTTAATATTTTTATTTATTATAGGTAGATAGCTAAGAACAAACATTGCATGAGAGACAATGACAATGTAGAACAATGAGTCGGTGTCTCAACATAAATAGAGAAAGTGTAGGGGGAGAGTAAAGTCTAATCTGGCACACGTTGCACAGGCAGTTATACTGTAGTACAATTCTTTACAAAGGAGAGTAATGATTGTGGAAAGGGCCTCAGAGGAGTACTCCGGGTGGCCCTGACCACATATCTTCAGGTAACATCTGAGGAGGGAGATGAAAGACATCTAGGAGGAAAAGATAAAAAGAAAGAAAAAGAGAAAGAAAGGGAAGAGTGTAAGGGAAACAGCAAAGAGAGAGAGAGGGGAGAGGCCGTCTGTTCCGTAACAGGGTAAGAGAATAACTATAGTAGGAGATTGGTCTCCCAACCCTAAGGTTTCAGGAGCTTGGGATCGAATCGTGGGGGGAGGAAGTGATCCGCCTTTTTTTTATTTTTTATAAAACATAGTAGAACATCACAGTCTCAAAATTGGTCACTTGATACTTGCCCATTGATGACGCAAATAGTATTTCATATGTAGCATGTGTGTTGGTAGCAATCAGTGGCGGTGCGTCCATAAGGGCGCACGGGCGCCATCCCCTCTCTCCAGCCACCCCCCTCTGTGTATAATGGATAGATTCATGCATTGCATGAATCGATCCATGGCTGCTGTAGACACCCCGTATTCAGACGTCCGGCCCCTTTTTGGGGGGTTGTGTTTTTGATGCACCTGATTAGAGCCATAGGCTCTAATAGACTGCAAAAAAGGTGAACTGCGAGCGCAAAGCTATGCACTCGCAGTTTACCCGGTTGGTTAGCAAAGCAAATATTCATTTACTTTGCTAACACTGAACCGCCTCTCAGCCAATCAGGAGTCGCAGATCTAATACCCTTCACCTGATTGGCTGAGGGCATGGAACGGAAGAGAGCAGAGGAAGGGAATGAGAGAGGACAGAGAGCCATGGAGGACACAAGAGCTGGCTGCCATCACCCACCACCAGGATGGAGTAAGTGTGTGCCGGTCAGACAGCGAGCGAGGGGTGTCACAGAGGCTGCATATGATAGGCACACAGACTATACATGATGGGCACACAGGCTACATGTAATGGGCACAAGCTGCATATGATGGGCACACATGCTGCAAATGATGGGCACACATGCTGCATATGATGGGCACACATGCTGCATATGATGGGCACATATGCTGCATATGATGGGCACACAGGCTGCATATGTTGGGCACACAGGCTGCATATGTTGGGCACACAGGCTGCATATGTTGGGCACACAGGCTGCCTATGATAACAGTGGCGCTGCGTTTGATGGAACAGTGGCTCTGTTTGATGTGCACAGTAACTGCGTTTGATGTGCACAGTGGCTGCAATTGATAGGCACAGTGAATGTGTTTGGTGGCACAGTGGCTCCGTATGATGGGCACAGTGGCTAAGATTGATGGGCACAGTGGCTGCAATTGATGGGCACTGCAATTGATGGGGCACAGTGGCTGCGTTTGATGGCACAGTGAGGCTGCAATTGATGTTTTTTTTTTTTCTGAATTTTTTAGTTTGTTTGCGCCCCTCAAAAAATGTGAGCACCAGCTGCCTGGTAGCAATTATTACTTTGCTTAGAGAGGGGGCCATATGCTCTTTCCAATGCCGTACCAGTGAGAGACTCAGTAGAATATGAGTGACTATGTCCCTCAATGCTACCGGGATGGATTCCACACCCAGGGATAGAATAGCCATGCTTGGGAATAGGGGGATATTTATCCCTAATATTTGTGAGAGTAATGGAAACGTTGCTGTCCAGAAGGTGGATATAGCTGGACACCAATGCAGCCTGTGCTCGCCAGTGCAGCCTGTGCCTGCTAGTGCAGCCTGTGTCCCCATTGCAGTCTGTATCCCCAATTCAGCCTGTGTCCCCAATGCAGCCTGTGTCCCCATTGCAGCCTGTGCCCCCAATGCAGCCTGTGTCCCCAATGCAGCCTGTGTCACCATTGCAGCCTGTGTCACCATTGCAGCCTGTGTCACCAATGCAGCCTACCTGTGCAGGGGAAGAGAGAGGAGATCCGCTGTCCGGATGATCAGAGTGCCAGGAACATAACAGCCTTCATTTCAATAGCTGTGTGTTCGGGCGGCAGCTCTCCTCTCTCTTCCCCTCCGATCACTGGGCGAATGGCTCCCATACAACCCGCCTGCCGGCGGTGCTCGCCCCTCCCACCACCCCCCCCCCCCTCTGCTCCCACGCAGCCATAGCTCACCAGCCCTCAAAATCCACTCGCAAAAGGTGAGTGGAATTTTTGAGGGCTGTACTATACAATCCCATCATATAATCTCTGTACATGCTCCTTTATGCTGGCCATACACCATAGAATCTCATAGTACAATCTCTTTTAAACTGGCCACACACTATACAATCTTCTTGTACAATGTCTGTATAACTGCCAGTAGATTTACCAAAACTATATTTGTATCCAATCAGGCAGGCCCTTGCACTGCACAGTTGAAGGTAGATCTAAAGAAGAATGTACAATTGAATTGTATGGTGTATGACCAGATTTAGGGGAACAAGAATGACAAGCATAGTGCAGTGTAGGGATTCATAGAACACAGGACAAGTAGGGGTGAGGGGAAGAAGGAGAAGAAATGTGATGGAGTTTGGTGTATTTTGTCATATGGCTCCTTTATGGCAGTGGTCTTCAAACTGCAGCCCGGGGGCCGGATGTGGCCCTTTGCTTTCCTTTATCAGGCCCTTGGGACAATATTCCTCCCGCTGATGCAAGGCACTATTCCTTTTATACCGACAATGGGGCTTAATTCTTTTTACTAAGCCCAACAATAGGGTACTATTCCTACCACTGAGCCCAACAATGGGGCACTATTCCTACCACTGAGCCCAACAATAGGGTACTATTCCCACCACTGAGCCCAACAATGGGGCACTATTCCTACCACTGAGCCCAACAATAGGGTACTATTCCTACCACTGAGCCCAACAATGGGGCACTATTCCTACCACTGAGTCCAACAATTGGGCACTATTCCTACCACTGAGTCCAACAATGCGGCACTATTCCTACCACTGAGTCCAACAGTGGAGTATTATTCCTACCACTGAGCCCAATAATAGGGTACTATTCCTATTACTGAGCCCAACAATAGGGTACTATTCCTACCACTGAGCCCAACAATGGGGCACTATTCCTACCACTGAGCACAACAATGGGGTACTATTCCTACCACTGAGCCCAACAATAGGGTACTATTCCCACCACTGAGTCCAACAATGGGGCACTATTCCCACCACTGAGCCCAACAATGGGGCACTATTCCCACCACTGAGCCCAACAATAGGGCACTATTCCCACCACTGAGCCCAACAATAGGGCACTATTCCTACCACTGAGTTCAACAATGGGGCACTATTCCTACCACTGAGCCCAACAACGGAGCACTATTCCCACCACTGAGCCCAACAATAGGGCACTATTCCCACCACTGAGCCCAACAATAGGGCACTATTCCCACCACTGAACCCAACAATAGGGCACTATTCCTACCACTGAGCCCAACAATGGGGCACTATTCCCACCACTGAGCCCAACAATAGGGCACTATTCCCACCACTGAGCCCAACAATGGGGCACTATTCCCACCACTGAGCCCAACAATAGGGCACTATTCCCACCACTGAGCCCAACAATGGGGCACTATTCCCACCACTGAGCCCAACAATAGGGCACTATTCCTACCACTGAGCCCAACGATGGGGCACTATTTCTACCTCTGAGTCCAACAATGGGGCACTATTCCCACCACTAAACCCAACAATGGGGCACTATTCCCACCACTGAGCCCAATGATGGGGCACTATTCCTACCACCAAGCCCAACAATGGGGCACTATTCCTACCACTGAGCCCAACAATAGTGTACTGTTCCTACCACTGAGCCCAACAATGGGGCACTACTCCCACCACTGAGCCCAACAATGGGGCACTACTCCCACCACTGAGCCCAACAATGGAGCACTACTCCCACCACTGAGCCCAACAATGGGGCACTACTCCCACCACTGAGCCCAACAATGGAGCACCATTCCTACCACTAAGCCCAACAATGGGGCACTATTCTTCCCACTGATACCAATGATGGGGCACAATTATTCCCACTGACACCAATGATGGGACTTTATTCCACTCACTGACACCAAAGATCGTGCACTATTCTTCCCACTGACACCAATGATGGGGCACTATTCCTACCACCAAGCCCAACAATGGGGCGCTATTCCTTTTACACCAACAATGGGGCACTATTCCTACCACCAAGCCCAACAGTGGAGCACTATTCTTCCCGCTGACACCAATGATGGGTTTTTTGTCCTACCACTGACACCAACTGCAGGGCCCTATTCTTCCCACTGACACCAATGATGGGGCACTATTTCTTCCCTTGATACCAATGATGGGGCATTCTTTACTCCCATTGGCACAGGACATTTTATACGCACACTGGCCACAGTCCCCGTCAAAGTCTGAAGGACAGTATACTGGCCCTTTATTCGGAAAGTTTAGAGACCCCTGCTCTATGGTGTACATGGTATGAAAGCTGATCTCATACCAAAGCTCCCCCCACACCTTACAATCCAATTGTACAATCCTCTTTATATTCATCATCAAGTATGTAATGCAATGTCCTGCCTGTCTGTATACAGATTGATTGGATGGTTTAGGTAGGTCCTTTTGTTACATCGTTTTGGAAGATTTGACTACTTGAGCTCCAGAAGGTTTTACCATTTAGCATTGCGCTACTTTAACTGGTAATTGCGCAGCATACAATGCTGTACCCAAATGTCATTTATATCATTATTTTCCCACAAATGGCGGTATTTGATCACCACTGGGTTTTTTATTTATTTTATTTTTTTCCATAAATGATTTTATTGAAAGAAAAATAAGGTTACATGTACATACAAGACATACAGGCTCATGAACATTTCAAGACTAACCAACGTTTAAACAGAGCAATAACCCGTAACTGAAAGAGAGCAAGTAAACCCGTGTAAGAGTGCAAGGACCCACCGTAGGCCAATTTTAGCAGGCCTATCCGGGGTCATGGTAAAACTTCTGAAATCGGAAATTGCAATGGTCGTATAGGTATTGGGAGCCCCTAGCAAGGCTCCAGGCTATCTTTTGGTCGGTTAACTCGCAATCGGGAAAGACAAATAGAGAAAAATAATAATCATATCAGAGGGGGGGGGGGGGGGGAATAAAAAAAAAAAAAAAAAGGTAAATAAAAAAGAACAAAAAAGGGGGAGGGGGGCGTAAACAGAGAAGAGGTTTACATTGACATAGGCATGGGAAAGGGGTAAAAGGAGAAGAAGAAGGGTAGGTAGAGGGTAGCAGTCAAGAATAGAAAATAGAGAGTAGTGGTCCGTCCCGGGCCCCCGCACCAGATCAAAACGCAGGAAAGATTGCTGTGAGAACTGTTTTTACTTCAAATACTTTAGGACAGCAATTTAGAAGAAGGACTTATAGTAATCCATAGTCCTAAAATGTGTCCAACAGGACCAGGTCAAACTAAACTTCTGTAAGCGGTCATGGGCTGTATGTATCAATTCCTCCATCTCCTCTATCTTAGCGACTCTGATCAACCATTCTCGAATGGTCGGGATATCCTTTGAACGCCAATGTGTAGGAACGCATAGCCTGGCTGCATTAACCATGTGCATAGCCAATGATTTTTGGTAATTTCGTTTGGGTAGAGTAGTATGGTGTAGAACAGGGATATGCAATTAGCGGACCTCCAGCTGTTGCAAAACTACATGTCCCATCATGCCTCTGCCTCTGGGTGTCATGCTTGCTGCTGTCAGAGTCTCGCTATGCCTCATGGGACTTGTAGTTTGGCAACAGCTGGAGGTCCGCTAATTGCATATCCCTGGTGTAGAAGGTATTGAGCAGGAGTGTAGTCTAGAGTGAAAGTGGTGACCCGTGTAATGATGGAGTGGACCTCCCTCCAAAAAGGTTGGAGCAAGGTACACTCCCACCAAATGTGGATCATGGATCCTACCTCTTCTGTACACCTCCAACATGTATCCGGAATAGAGGGTGAGAATTTATGTAGACGAGATGGGGTTCTATACCATTTCGTGATAATTTTATAACTGTTTTCTTGGATCGCAACGTTCATCGAGCCTTTATGCGCAAGAGTGAATATGGATTCCCAGTCATCGTCCTCAAGTGTGATTTGCAGGTACCTTTCCCAAGAAGCACGTACATTCTGCATCGTGGGAGTACCAGGAACGTCCTGCAGTAGGGCGTAAATGTGTGACACGAGGTGTCGTTGTGGTGTATTGCGTGAACAAAGTGCTTCAAATGGTGTAAGTTGTCTATCCCACGTGACCTTCGCAACTTTAGAGGTAAGAAAGTGAGTCAGTTGTCTAAAAGACCAGAAAGGAAAAGTACGTGATTCAGAAGTAAGCTTCTCATAGGATCGTCTTCGGCCTTTGTGAAAGAAATGACACACCAGAACCTCCTCGTGTGGCCATTCCGTGTGGAGGAATGCGTTCGAATCTCCCGGAGGGAACTCAGGGTTGCCTCTCAGAGGGGTTAGTGGACCCGGTTTTGAGGATAGGTTAAAGAGAGCGACTGCTTTCCTAAAGGCCGATAGGGAAGGTGCAATGAGCGGGTGTGTCTTGAGGGTCAGGGGCCAGAATCGAGGTGACAGCCAAGGTAATGTGGCAATCGGAGTTTGCGTGAGAGAATTTTCTAGCATCACCCATGCTTTCCTTAGTTTGTGAAGTTTCCAGTCCACCACTCTAGTTAGGTGGCAGGCCAGATAATATTTATAAAGATCTGGTAGACCAATGCCATCGGTTGCTTTGGAGCATGTCAACCGTGAGTATTTAATTTGTGGGGCATTATTCTTCCAAATGAAGCTAGTGCAGGCTTTTTTATATGCCGCAAAGAATGAGGGGGGTAAGTGAATCGGAATTGTCTGCATTAAATATAATAGGCGGGGGAGAACAACCATCTTAATGAGGGCCGAGCGCCCAAACCAAGAAACGTTGAGGTTGGCCCAATCCTTCAAATTTGCCTGGAGCTTAGAGAGGGCATGGAGGTAGTTGTGGCTATAAAGATCCGTTATGTTCTTAGTGACCAGGATGGGTTTTTTATTTTTATAATATAAACAAAAAAAAAGACCAACAATTTTGAAAAAAACACAATATTTTTACTTTTGCTTCTTTCACACTGGGGCGCTGGCCGCGTTGACAGTAAAGCGACACTTGTTTTAGCGGAAATTTACCATAGTTTTAGCAACGCTTTTTGCCCGCTAGCGGGGCGCTTTTAAATCCCGCTTTGGGCCGAAGAATGGGTTAAAGGCGCCCGTGTTGCTGCGCTGCCAAAAGCACTTTGCAGGCGCTTCGGCAGCGTTGCCCATTCATTCCAATGGGCGGGGGCAGTTTAGGAGCGGTGTATACAGCACTCCTAAACCGCCCCAAAGATGCTGCTTGCAGCACTTTCTAACGTCCCGCAAGCGCACCGCCCCGGTGGGAAAGCACTCGGGCTCTCACACTGGGAGGCATTTTTCAGGTGCTTTACAGGCGCTATTTTTAGCGCTAAAACACATCAGTGTGAAACGGGTCTAAAACATATCCAATAAAAAACAGAACAAAACCAAATACAGTTTCTTCATAAATTCAGGGCAAAATTAATTCTGCTGCATGTAAAGAAAAAGTGTGCATTGAATGGTTTGTGTGAACAGTAAAGCGTCAACAACAATCTATGATATATATACTAGAATTTTATCTTTTTATACTAGTAATAGCGGTGATCAGCGACTTATAGTGGGACTGTGATAGTGCGGCAGACAATCTGACACTAACTGACACTGGATGGGAACTGATTAACTGGCACTGCCATCACCAGCAACACTAATACAGTGATCAGTGATAATACTATACACTGTCACACTGGCTGGGAAGGGGGTTACCATCTCGGGGTAATCATTGTGCATGCCCTGAACCCAGAAAGAGGAGTTGACATACAGGTCCTAAAGCAGTTGTTGGTTATACATAGATTGTATGGTCAGATTGTATTGTGTATGGTGACCCTAAGGTTGTATTCACAACACATGCAGCCACTGCTGCCTAGAGTCCTTTTGCTGCTAGGACACTGGCGGCTAATAGAGTGTATTTGTGTTGTAGGCCTGTAAGGTATCGTTGACAAATGTGTCAGTTCGCTTTTCAGAGGAGTTTGACAGGCGATATGTTGCCTTCTCACCACCTGATTGAATCCCGTACTTGCTTTACTATCACGCTGCAATCACATGCAGTGCAATTGCGGTGCAGCTCCAAAGAACTACATTCGGGTGGTGGTACAGCCCGCCATAAGTGATATGCTGTTTAAGTTTTTCCACAACCGTAAAGAACGACATCGCAGCTGTGGCATATTTGCAGACTTCAGCCGCCGTGTTTGTTAGTGTTCAGGTGGGAGGTCAGGGAGCGATAAAACTGCAGATCAACCATCTGGTTTTACTGCCCCTCGGCTTTAGGCTTTGTGTGAAAGAAGTCTAAAAGTGTATCACAAAAGTTGACATGCATTCAGCATATAGGGTTGTTCAAACATGAGTTTAGGGGGTGTGGTAGTGTGGTACCCCACCAATGTATGGATGCAGGATTCTCAACCAGGCAGGTTGAGGGGCTCCAGGGTATTTGCTTGTTTGGGAGGAAACTGGCATTTCAGTTTCCTCATGATTTACTAAAGTCCACTTTGGGACCCGGAGCTTGGGGATTTCTTAGAGATCCGGGTGGGATGAAATCCCCAGTCCTGGATCTGGGTTTTGAGGCTCAACTGCACACTGATTGTTCAGGTGTGTGTGGGCCATATAGTAGAGTCAGGGCCAGCATTCTGGGCCCCACCCTCCCACCGAGTGCAGGTGTGCACTGGGGAAGCCATAGAGTGCAAGTGTGCACTGGAGAAGTCAGAGAGTGCTTGTGTGCACAGTGGAAGCCAGAGACCCAGGTCTGAGGGTCAGAGCAGCAAGGGGCTGCTATCCAAATGGATGGTGTTGCAGATGGAATAGTCTATAGGAGACAGACAAGAGCCTGAAGTGGAAGGCCTGAGCAGCACTGCTGTATGTATAAGCCAGGAGGCTGAATGTCATTTTGTTGTTGAAAAGGAGTACTGAAACCCCTGTGAGGGAAACCTTTCATTTTGTTTTGACTTCTTTTAATAAAAATGGGCAAACAAAGCCCTTAAAAAGAAGAACCAGCGAGTGGCGGTGTCCTTCAAGCTCTACATTTGATGCTAGTCCTTCACAAGTGGTGGAGGATTTTGGCACAATCTGAGATCCCTACAATCAAGTAAGTTCATCTGTTATATGAACTGTGTTTTTAGTGCATGAGACTGCATAATCTGTGTGTGTGCAGGTGAGGAGACCCTGCAAGCGAAAGGTAACTAGCCTTGAGGCCGGGTTCACACTAGTGCGACACGACATCCGTCCTACATTGGATCCGACTTTGCCCTGCGACATGAAGCCTACATATGTCCGACTTTCAATGAACGGGGATCCGACTTGGATCCCCGCCAATATCAGGCACTGTGTTTGGTATGAATCTTGAGGGGGAACTCCAGGCCAAATTTTAAATTAAAAAAACGGTGCGGGTTCCCCTCCAGAGGCATACCAGGCCCTTGGGTCTGGTTTGGATTTGAACGGGCACCCCCCTACGCCGAAAAAACGGCGTGGGGGTCCCCCCAGAATCCAAACCAGACCCTTATCCGAGCACACAACCTGGCAGGCCGCAGGGGAAGAGGGGGGGACGAGAGAGCGCCCCCCCTCCCTCCTGAACCGTACCAGGCCACATGCCCTCAACATGGGGGGTTTGGTGCTCTGGGGCAGGGGGGCGACCTGCGCCCCCCCCCACCCCAGAGCACCCTGCCCCCATGTTGATGAGGACAGGGCCTCTTCCCGACAACCCTGGCCGTTGGTTGTCGGGGTCTGCGGGCGGGGGGCTTATCGGAATCCGGGAGCCCCCTTCAATAAGGGAGCCCCCGGATCCCGGCCCCCCACCCTATGTGAATGAGTATGGGGTACATTGTACCCCTACCCATTCACCTGGTGGAAAAAAATTGCAATAAAAAAACACTACACAGGTTTTTAAAGTAATTTATTACACAGCTCCGGGGGTCTTCTTCCGACTCCGGCACTCTTCTTCCGACTTCCGGGGGTCTTTTCCGACTTCGAGGGTCTCCGGTGTCGTCTCCCGCTCTCCGGTTCTTTCTTCCGCCGGGCCTCCGCTAACTTCTTTTTAGCTCTCTTGCTAACAGAGGCCCGGTCTTCCCGTTGTCTCGTCCGGCTCTCCGTTGTTCTTCTGCCGGCCCCTCCACTAACTTCTTCGTAGCTCTTTCGCTAGTGGAGGGGCCGGGCTTCCCGTCGCTGTCGCCGTCGGCTTCTTCTTCCCTCTTCTCCTCCTCGATGTTGACGCGTCGCTTCCTCTCGCTGTAATACTGGCTCTCCGCTCCGCTCCGCATTAATATAGGCTTCTCATGACGTCACAGTCACATGTTCCCATGACGTCACAGTCACATGCTCCGGGGCCATGTGCCCCGGAACATGTGACTGTGACGTCATGAGAAGCCTATATTAATGCGGAGCGGAGAGACAGTATTACAGCGGGAAGAAGCGACGCGTCAACATCGAGGAGGAGAAGAGGGAAGAAGAAGCCAACGGCGACGGGAAGACCGGCCCCTCCACTAGCGAAAGAGCTACGAAGAAGTTAGTGGAGGGGCCGGCAGAAGGACAACGGAGAGCCGGACGAGACAACGGGAAGACCGGGCCTCTGTTAGCAAGAGAGCTAAAAAGAAGTTAGCGGAGGCCCGGCGGAAGAAAGAGCGGGAGACGACACCGGAGACCCTCGAAGTCGGAAGAAGACCCCAGGAAGTCGGAAGAAGACCCCCGGAAGTCGGAAGAAGACCCCCGGAGCTGTGCAATAAATTACTTTGAAAACCTGTGTAGTGTTTTTTTATTGCAATTTTTTTTCCACCAGGTGAATGGGTAGGGGTACGATGTACCCCATACTCATTCACATAGGGTGGGGGGG
This sequence comes from Rana muscosa, assembly GCA_029206835.1. Taxonomy (NCBI): domain Eukaryota; kingdom Metazoa; phylum Chordata; class Amphibia; order Anura; family Ranidae; genus Rana; species Rana muscosa. The sequence continues at coordinate 83,263,915 of CM055120.1, forward strand.
CCGGGATCCGGGGACCCCCTTATTGAAGGGGGCTCCCGGATTCCGATAAGCCCCCTGCCCGCAGACCCCGACAACCAACGGCCAGGGTTGTCGGGAAGAGGCCCTGTCCTCATCAACATGGGGGCAGGGTGCTCTGGGGTGGGGGGGCCGCAGGTCGCCCCCCTGCCCCAGAGCACCAAACCCCCCATGTTGAGGGCATGCGGCCTGGTACGGTTCAGGAGGGAGGGGGGGCCGCTCTCTCGTCCCCCCCTCTTCCCCTGCGGCCTGCCAGGTTGTGTGCTCGGATAAGGGTCTGCTATGGACTTTGGGGGGACCCCCCACGCCGTCTTTTCGGCGTAGGGTGCCCGTTCAAATCCAGACCAGACCCAAGGGCCTGGTATGCCTCTGGAGGGGAACCCACGCCGGTTTTTTATTTAAAATTTGGCCTGGAGTTCCCCCTCAAGAGCAGTACAGCACAAGTCGCATGCCAAAGTCGGACCATGCAAGACTGCGGTCTGACTTTGATCCGACTTCAATGATAGTCAATGGGCTGAAGTCGGATCAAAGTCGGACCAAAGTAGTACAGGGAGCATTTTCAAAGTCGGACCGACATGTGTCGGACCAGTTAGGACGGCTCCCATAGGGAAACATTGATTTTCACACGTCATGCGACATGAGCTCCCAATGTCGGAGCGTTTGTCGCCCCAGTGTGAACCAGGCCTGAAGAGACAGTGCTCCAATTTGTTGCAGGTGGTGTACCTGTGAACAAAAAGTCAATTTTTTTTTCTCTGCAGTGAACTGCTGCTAGCTGTGTGTGGCAGCCAGGCAAACTGCATTGCGCAGAAGTTTATTTGATGGACTGTTGCATGCAGGTTGTGTACCTGTGAAAGGAGAAACAAACAGATTTTTTCTTTTTTTTTCCTTTTCTCCGCCAAGAACTGTTACAAGTTGCTGTGTGCAAGACCGCAAGGATGGGGCGATCAAAACGCCTAAAAGAAGCAAGGATGTCTGAGATGATGGATAGAGCTCTGTGGCTGGAGGGGTTGTTACCGCCTGATCGAACCCCATACATGCCTAAACAGAGTTTTCCAAGGGAAAAGAGGGCTGCTGTTGTCCCTAGCAACCCTGGTGCAATGAATGCACAGATGACTGCTAGTGTGGAGAGTCCACCAGCGTTTGAATCTGCAGTGGATTGGTGCAAGCGACACCTGGCAGGATTGGACCAAGCTAAAGTGGAAGGCAAGCCAACCTTCCATACAAAAAGAGAGCTGCCGAATGTCCATGCCTGGGAGAGGGGTGTTGTTGCCCCTGGCAACGCTGCTGCAGTTAAACCAGCAGCTGTTGCGAAAAGTGTGAAAGTGACACAGCTTGAGACAGGGTCCAGCAGATGCAGGGTGGGAAACCCTGACAAGACATGGAACCAAGTGCGCTGTTTGCGGTGCAGTGAGTGGGGGCATGCAGTCTCCAAGTGCCTTTTGTCCCTGGCTCCAGTGCAAAGCTACCTAGCAAAACAAAGGTCTGAGAAGCCTGTGTTATATGCCAGAAGAGAGGCTGATCAAAGGCCAGGACAGAGAGTGGTTGCCCATAGCAACACAGAGGAGGCCAGTCGGGCTGTCTGTGGACCAAGGGGTGTGCCTCCCATGGGTCGTGACAAGTGGCTTCCGGAGGAGCCAATACAGCATGTTGGAGAGAGCCAGGCATTGAGGAGATGCCAAGAAATTAAATTTCAGCGTCCAGTACCGTGCTTGGAATGTGATCAAGTGGGGCATGGGATCTTTACTTGCCCAAGGTTCTGGAACACCGCTGAAGAGTCTGGAAAGGCTGCAGTGTCGCCATATGGCCCCAAAGAGACAGTAACTGGTATGGATGCAGCTGAGAGACAGCGCACTCAAGTGAAGGCTATGATGCCAGCCACTGAAAATGGTAAGACTGTTCCAGTTTATGGTACTGAACCCAGTGAAGTGGGAGTAGATCCAGTGGGGAGATCCGCAGTGCCAATGGACATAGACTTGCGGCAGTGTGCTACCCAGAGCAGTGGGGAGGCACAAAATAAAGCCCAACTAACCGCAGGGCTAAAGACTGGAAAGGACATGGGGACTCTGCATGTGCCTGCTATAGTCCAGCAGGTGGCTGGGAAAATAGAGTTAGGGGTGACCAAAACAGTGCTTGTGCCATGTTCCCTAGTGACAAGTACTGCAGGGTTGCCCAGGGAGACTTCCAAGAAGCCTGCAGTGACGGAGCCGAGCGTTTCCCAAGTCAACTTTGGAGCTGCCCATGTAGAAAAGGGTGCCCCTTTAAAAATGGAGGGCGCTGTGAGGAGTCACTCAGAGGCTTTGGTGGGTAATATACAATCCACAAAAGTAGCAGTTATGTCTACACGTAGTGAAAATTCTGATGGTTATGCTGACAAAAGGGTTACTGTTGGCAAATGTGATGGTATTGGTGATCATGACATTGAAAAATGTGTTTCCTTTAGTGTCATGTCTGAAAATGTTGGAAATGTGTTTACTACCAATGATGGGAGTAGGATATCTCCCATGACAACCAGAAGCGCAGGATTGTCCATGGAACTCTCATGGGGCCTCCATGTGTTGGAGCCAGAGGTTTTCCAGGATATCTGTGTTGCTACCCTGGTGAAACAAGGGAAGACTGTATTACATAGTGAGTCTGTGTGGGCGCAGCCCCACAACCCTAAGTGTAACCCAGTTGTCAAGGGGTTAGATCAGCCTGCAAAAGCTGAAAGTGAAGAGCTGTATGTGTCTGTAGCGCCACCAAAGCAAGGTGTTCAAAATAAGGTATTGCACCTTGCCTTGGTTGAGGATGCAATCTCCCAGTGTGATGTGAGAAAAAAAATATTGTCACAATGTGAGGTAGATAGAAGTGACAAGTGTGTTGTTTTGGCTAGTGAATCCCAGGTTCCTGTTGGGCCTTCTAGAGCAGGTGATGCAGTGCTGTGGAGCACCAGTGTTGGAACCACAGGAGACTGGGATGATTGGTGTAAGGAAGCAGTTGCGGCACTAGGCCAAGTGACAAGGAATTACGAAGCAATGATGTGTGACAGAGTTGTGGACAGACCACCTGCTGTGCCCAGTGGAGGGATCGCAGAATGGCCAGTGCTCAAGGGCACGCCAGCCCCTGCAAAGGCTGATGCCCTCCAGTCTGAAGGAACGGTTCTGGGCGCAGGCATGGCAGATGGGTTGTCCACGGCCCAGCAACTAAATAGTGGCAAGTGTCAAGTTGACAATGTGACTAATGTTGACTCGCAGAGGCTCATTGGTGTAGCGTTAGAGGTGAAGAGGAGACATGTGTCTGACAGTGCTCCAGGGGAGCAACAGGCTGGGATGAGGGGTACCTTCAAGGAGATGGTGGTCTCTTCAAATGTCTCAACCTCACAAGCTGCAATGGATGAGCCCCTCCATGTCTCGGACAGGGGAAAGGTTCCCAAAAAGGTCGCGCATTTAGACATTGGTTGCATAGAGTTGACAAAAACTTTATTAGAAATGCTGGAGTTGGTAAAAGTGCCCTCACTGTACACTTGGGTGTCTCCACCGCAGTCGGACCAGGTGGTGCTGCGTGGTACCAATAGGTGGAACCAGGTGGTACAGGCTGTGCTGGGAAGCTTGTTAACAGTGTGGCAAATAGTTCTGAGGTTCTCTAAGGGGGTGCTCCCAGTTACTGAGTGGCCTGGAAGGCGCTCAGAACTGTTGGAGTCATCAAAGGTCTCTCCGGCTGGTGTAGTGACTGGAAACATCTCTGCTGGTGTGCTCCAAGGTGCAGCTGAGCAGTGGTCAGTAGAGGGCGCAGATACTGTCTCGGCAGCTAAATCTCATGAGAAGGAAGGGCCCAGAATAGATGCAGCACTAGCAGAGATGCTTTCTATCACTCAGAAAGAGGTACAACTTAAAGTACCCGGAGACACTGTGAGAAAAAGTGCTATAGGTGAATGCTGCAACAATGTAATGTGTACATCAGAAAGAAGTAGTTTGTGCCTAGATCAGTGTCATCTGTTAGATCAGTTACCCATGGAGTGTTGGACAACAGGTGAGGTAGAACTTGGCTTTAGTCCGGGGGGATTTAATCTCTCGCCTATGTGTGGTCCCTCCTCAGGTCTGGTACTAACAAGCACTGAGATGGACAGCACTGATTACGTTGGAAAGTGTGACATTAAAATATATGATTTAATGATTGGCGCTGTTAAAAGCAATGTGGTTGCCCTGGGTAACAAGAGAGGTTTTTGAACCTGAAAGACCTGTGGTGAAAGATAAAACGTATTTACGTAAGCTGAAAGGTAGGATCAGGGTAGGCAGAGTTCCCCCAAGAGAGGAGAGTATGCTCAGGGACCCAAAGAGAAGAGAGGGAAGGCAGAGTATACGGAATTATAGGACCCTGTTAAGATCCAAGCTGGGACGTACCTGGAAGCACACCCAAAAAAAGGGTTGGGCCTACGTGGCTGATGGCCAGCAGAGAGGTGCAGGTGTTTCTCCCTCTGGATCAAAACAAGAGGGGGGGTATGTGGTAGTGTGGTACCCCACCAGTGTATGGATGCAGGATTCTCAACCAGGCAGGTTGAGGGGCTCCAGGGTATTTGCTTGTTTGGGAGGAAACTGGCATTTCAGTTTCCTCATGATTTACTAAAGTCCACTTTGGGACCCGGAGCTTGGGGATTTCTTAGAGATCCGGGTGGGATGAAATCCCCAGTCCTGGATCTGGGTTTTGAGGCTCAACTGCACACTGATTGTTCTGGTGTGTGTGGGCCATATAGTAGAGTCAGGACCAGCATTCTGGGCCCCACCCTCCCGACGAGTGCAGGTGTGCACTGGGGAAGCCATAGAGTGCAAGTGTGCACTGGAGAAGTCAGAGAGTGCTTGTGTGCACAGTGGAAGCCAGAGACCCAGGTCTGAGGGTCAGAGCAGCAAGGGGCTGCTATCCAAATGAATGGTGTTGCAGATGGAATAGTCTATAGGAGACAGACAAGAGCCTGAAGTGGAAGGCCTGAGCAGCACTGCTGTATGTATAAGCCAGGAGGCTGAATGTCATTTTGTTGTTGAAAAGGAGTACTGAAACCCCTGCGAGGGAAACCTTTCATTTTGTTTTGACTTCTTTTAATAAAAATGGGCAAACAAAGCCCTTAAAAAGAAGAACCAGCGAGTGGCGGTGTCCTTCAAGCTCTACATTTGATGCTAGTCCTTCACAGGGGGTAAAAAGCTTGTGGTTGAGACACGCTTATACTGCCCTCCTCCTCAACTGCTTCCCTCTTTATCTTTATAGGCAGCGGCCAGGGGTGCACACATGCTGCGTCCACGGCAGGAATGATATGCCCTGTCACTTTCAGCGGGCACTGCCACCTGCGATCTCAACCCACAGGTGAATGAGGTTGCTCTGCAAGCGGATGTGTTGCACTAATATAGCGATCAAGAGGTTACATTACAGTACCCCCATAGATTAGTTGCCTTTATCAGATTGTCCACTTAGATTAGTTGCCCCCATCACAGTGCACCCACAGAGAAACTGCCCTGTCACAGTGCCTCTAAAAATAATTGTCCCATCAGAGTGTCCCCAAAGATTAGTTCTCTCTATTAGAGTTCCCCATAGATTAGTTGTCCCCATCAAAGTGGACCCATTTGCCTCTAATACAGTGCTCCCATAGATTAGTCGCCTTCAATACACTAACCACATAGATTAGTTGCCCCATCAGAGTGCCCCCATAAATAAGTTGCCCCATCAGAGTGCCCTGTGGCAGATGTCTCTGTAGCCTGGCAAGCAGGAGCCTGGGAGCTGGGAGGACAAACCTGCTCCAGGGGACGTAGGACACATGTGATCTCATTGGTTGCTAGGGACTCCGGCTTCCCTAGCAACCAATGTTTGCTGTCCACATGGACCTGGACTTGTGGGTGGTCCGTCATTTTAGTAAAAGCTCTATGAACCATGGAGCCTGTATGGGGGGGTGGAGCCAGGGACAATTTGTGGGAGGGGACTCCTCTAATCTCTTGGTGTATGAAGGAAGATAACAGAGGATTCATATTGAGTGGGCTGAGCAGAATAGTTAGGGGCGGGGTGGAGGAAGTATGATGTAAACTCTCTACTATAGTGTTCTGGGGGAGGTGCTAGGAGAGGGAGACAGCAGCTGTCACCAGAATTTTTTTAAAAATTTGGGTATAGAGTAAGGGAGGGTTATAACCCCTGTCAGTTTTTTGCCATTGTGTCCCCATGGGGGAGATTTCCCTTCACTTCCTGCCTCATAGTCAAAACAGGAAGTGAGAGAAATCCTACAACGTGGCAGAATCCCTGGCTGTCACCAGAACTAGTGTCCCCATTGGAAGATTTCCTCTGTTCTTGTTCTGGTGACAACACAAATTTGTTATTTTTTTCCCACTTTTGGTAGTAATGGTAAACATGAAAAATAGAGAGGGTGAATCTCCTTAATGGGGACACAGACAGCAATAAAAACTGACAGGTGTTCTAATCATTCTCTACTTCATCCAAAACAAAAAAAAAGAAAATATTTGCCTTTATACATTGTGACAGCAGGAAGGTAAAGTCACCTGGTTGCATCCAGGGGGGTAGATATATTTCTCCCAGATTCAGGCTTTATGCTGACTTGTACAACTAGGGTGGAGAGTTGTATAAGCCCAGCTGAGGCTAGTAGGCTCATGGATGACTCATACCTCTAGGGAGAGTGTGGGGCGTCGTGCAGACAGAGATGAGACCAGCTGAACCTTGTCAGCTCATTTAGGCCTCTATAAGGAACTCCCAGCTTCATTAGATGTTAGCTCATGCCTGGAACCAGACCTGTGTGGACTGTCTAGGGAGAGTGAACCCCTGTGCGGTGAGGCAAAGCCTGTGTGGCTATTTGTTTGGACTTTTACTAAACCAGGGACTTAGGGACTAGGACAGCACCAGGCTGATCCCAGTTGTTAGTTTAGGAAACCTGCATGTTTAGTCAGAGGTCAAACTGACCAGGATTTATTTTGTTTGTTTCTTTTTTGGCTTTGCTGTGGTTTTTGTCACTGTACATAGAGAAATAAACCGCACCTTTTGATTTTGAAAACCACAACCTCCGTCTGCTGGCCCTGTTTTTGTGTGGGGAGCCCAACCAGGGGGTCACACACACCCGCTACCGAGTTAACCCCCTCACAGTTGGTGGAGAACCAGTGGCAGTTTTTTTTAAGCCAGCATGGAGGAGATACTGAAACAGCTGGCTCTAGCAAATGCCAATCAACAGCAGACAAATGCAGGTTTGCAAAGGAGCCTTGCAGCCCAGCAGCAAGCTCATCAACAAGCCCAGCAGCAATCTGAGGCCCGCTTCATAGACCTGTTACAGAAGCAAGAGCAGAGACTACAACAAATGGAAGCAGTAATGCAGCAACGTCCGCAGACCAGTGAGGAAAGCCGTCCCACTAATACCGCGTCCTTTGGGGTGAGTCGTTTATTGACAAAAATGACTGGAGAGGATGATCCAGAGGTATTTTTGACCACATTTGAAAGGACTGCTGAAAGAGAAAAGTGGCCTGAGGAGCAGTGGGCTGGACTGGTGGCTCCTCTGTTAACTGGTGAATCGCAGAAGGCTTACTATGACCTAGAGCCTGACCAAGCAAAAGACTATGTGATGCTAAAAGCTGAAATATTGGCAAGGCTGGGTGTCACCCTGGCTGTCCGGGCTCAGCGTGTGCATAACTGGACTTTCCAGCTTGGAAAACCCCCCAGGTCTCAAATGTATGATCTCATTCACCTGAGCAGGAAGTGGCTACAGCCAGAGACTTTGTCCGCACCAGAGATTGTGGAACGTGTTGTAATGGATCGGTTTTTGAGAGCTCTTCAACTGCCATCCAAAAGTGGGTAAGCCATGGAGACCCAGAGACGGCCGGTGGTCTTGTGGATCGTGTAGAGAAATACTTGGCTACAGAGAACCTGACGGCCTCTTCCAGAGACACTCGGACTTTCCACCCTAAGACCAGACCATCCCCAGGGGCGGATAAGAGGATTCCAAGGGGTGAGGGTGGAGAGAGTGAGAGGGTGGGAGCTCTACCCCAAGTTTGGCGAGAACAGCCTGGGAAATCAGCGGCTCAAGAGGCCGCAAGAAGGATCGTTTGCTACCGCTGCCGGCAAGCGGGACATATTGCAGCCAATTGCCCGGTTGTGGAGGAACCCATGCAGTGTGACTTTCTGACGGACAGACATCAGTCGCTGTGTGCGACAGTCGCATGCACTGCCATTCGGGGAACTGAGAAACATTTATGCAAAATGTGTATTAATGGTAGAAATGTTGTGGTATTGCTGGATTCAGGTAGCCTTGTGACCCTGATAAAGGCTGAATTAGTTAAAACAGAGGTCTCTGGGAATAGCAAGGTAGCTGTTATTTGTGTGCATGGGGACACCCGAGAGTATCCAGTGACTACAGTGTGTTTCGAGACCCCCAAAGGTACCCTCTCTCATCCAGTGGGGTTAGTATCTCAATTACCGCATGATGCCATTGTGGGAAGGGATTTTCCGAAGTTCTGGGAACTGTGGGATGATCCTGAGCCCCCCACTGGTGCCCCTATGTACCAGGAATGTGATAGCCAGAACTCCTCTGAGAGTGGGGAGGACTCTCCAGAATTTCCCTTGTCAGTATTGGCAGGGGAGACTCAAGAAACTGGAGAGGAGCCCACCTCCTCAGACGAAAACCTACCGTCTGTGGAGTTTTCTGATCTGGAGGTTCACAGGGAAAATTTTGCCACAGAACAGTTAAAAGACCCCGCCCTAATAAAGGCACGGGAAAACGTAGTGGAAATAGATGGCGAGTTAGTGAACCCAGATAATACCTGCACTTACCCATACTTCAGCGTAGAGAAGGACCTACTGTATCGGGTGGCAAAAAGGGCAGAAGAAACCGTTGAGCAGCTGGTGGTGCCCAAACCTTACAGGAAGTTGGTGTTGGAGTTGGCCCATGGGCACATTCTTGGAGGTCATCTGGGGACAGAGAAAACCCGAGAGAGGGTATTACAGAGATTCTATTGGCCTGGGGTGATGAAGGACATAGAAAATTATTGTTCCTCCTGCCCTGTGTGTCAGAGGTCGGCCCCGATGCCACATTTCCGTAGCCCGCTGGTCCCTCTACCCATCATTGAGGTCCCGTTTGAGAGAATCGCAATGGATTTGGTAGGTCCTATAATCAAGTCCGCTAGGGGGCACCAGTACATATTGGTTATAATGGACTATGCCACCCGTTATCCAGAAGCGATCCCTCTCAGAAATACCTCGGCCAAAACCATAGCCAAAGAGCTATCTCTTGTTTTTAGCCGGGTGGGTATTTGTAAAGAACTGCTTATGGACCAAGGTACACCCTTTATGTCCCGGGTTATGAAAGAGCTGTGTAAATTGTTCAAAGTGACGCAATTGCGTACATCTGTGTATCACCCCCAAACCGATGGGCTGGTTGAAAGATTCAACAAAACCCTAAAACAAATGTTGAAGAAAGTGGTGGATAGAGATGGAAAGGATTGGGACTGTCTACTTCCTTATTTGATGTTTGCTATTAGGGAGGTGCCCCAATCCTCTACGGGATTCTCCCCCTTTGAGTTACTGTATGGGAGACACCCAAGAGGGCTGTTGGATATTGCCAAGGAAACTTGGGAAAGTGAGAGTTCTCCCCACAGGAGTGTGATTGAGCATGTCGCCCTGATGCAAGATCGAATTGCACAGGTAATGCCCATCGTGAAGGAACATTTGGCCCAAGCGCAGTTGGCACAGCAGAGAGTGTACAACCGTGGAGCAAAGACCCGTACCTTTTCCCCGGGGGATAGGATATTGGTACTTGTCCCTACGGTTGAAAGTAAATTCCTTGCCAAATGGCAAGGCCCCTACGAGATAATGGAAAAAGTGAGCGAAGTGAATTACAAGGTCAGACAACCAGGAAGGCGAAAGCCCGAACAGATATATCACGTTAATCTGTTGAAAGCCTGGAGGGATAGAGAGTCCCTAGTCGCAGAAACTTGGTCACCAGCTCAAACTGGTTGCGTGATTCCGGAGGTTGGAATAGCAGCCACCTTGTCACAACCCCAACAACAGGAGGTTAAGGAGTTTGTGCTTCGCAACAAGGAGGTGTTCTCTGAGCTGCCGGGACAAACATCTGGGGTAGAGCATGATATTATTACCCCGCCCGGTGAAAGGGTGAAGTTAAAACCCTATCGGATCCCAGAGGCCCGACGGGAGGCAATACGGGAGGAAGTACAGAAAATGCTGAACTTAGGGGTGATAGAGGAGTCCCAAAGTGATTGGTCTAGTCCCATTGTGTTGGTGCCTAAACCGGATGGGAGCTGGCGATTTTGTAACGATTTTCGTCAGTTGAACAAAGTTACAAAATTTGACACCTACCCCATGCCACGTATAGATGAGTTGATCGACCGGCTGGGAACAGCCCGATACATGACGACTCTTGACCTCACAAAAGGGTATTGGCAAATTCCCCTGGCCAAGTCGGCCAAAGAGAAAACCGCATTTGTAACCCCAGACGGGGCGTTCCAATATAAGAGAATGCCGTTCGGGTTACAGAATGCGCCGGCCACATTCCAGCGGAAAATGGACCAGATACTGAGGCCCCATCGGAAGTATGCTGCGGCTTACCTGGATGACGTAATTGTCCATAGCACAGATTGGGCCTCACATCTGCCAAAAGTGCAAGCAGTCCTAGACTCTATCCGGGAAGCGGGGTTTACGGCTAACCCCAAGAAGTGTACCATTGGGCAGGAGGAGGCCAAATATCTTGGGTACACCATTGGCAGGGGAGTGATAAAACCCCAACTCAACAAAGTCGAGGCCATCCAGAGTTGGCCACGTCCCAACAGCAAGAAGCAGGTACGGGCCTTTCTGGGAATCGCGGGTTATTATCGGCGCTTCATTCCCCACTTTGCTTCTAAGGCTGTGCCCCTAACCAACCTGACGAAAGGGAAAGGGTCGGTCATGATTAAATGGACCCCCGAGGCTGAGGCAGCATTCCAATTCTTGAAACAAGCCTTATGTAGCCAGCCAGTGTTGTACTCACCCGACTTCTCTAAAGACTTTGTCGTACAAAGTGATGCGTCAGATGTGGGGTTAGGAGCAGTATTGTCCCAGGTCTGGAACGGGGAAGAGCACCCAGTCATTTACCTCAGCAGGAAGTTGAAGTCCCATGAGGTAAATTACGCCACGGTTGAAAAGGAGTGTTTAGCGGTGAAGTGGGCTCTAGATTCCCTTCGGTACTATCTGCTAGGTAGGCACTTTGACATGGTTACGGATCACACTCCGTTAAAGTGGATGGCTCAAAACAAGGAGACAAATAGAAGAGTGAATAGGTGGTTCCTGGCCCTACAGGAATTCAACTTCACAGTAAAGCATCGCCCTGGCGTTCAAATGGGGAATGTGGATGCTTTGTCTCGAGTACATGAATGCCTGATTGCTGGTGTTCCAACCCCAAGGTTAAAACAAGAGGGGGGGGTATGTGACAGCAGGAAGGTAAAGTCACCTGGTTGCATCCAGGGGGGTAGATATATTTCTCCCAGATTCAGGCTTTATGCTGACTTGTACAACTAGGGTGGAGAGTTGTATAAGCCCAGCTGAGGCTAGTAGGCTCATGGATGACTCATACCTCTAGGGAGAGTGTGGGGCGTCGTGCAGACAGAGATGAGACCAGCTGAACCTTGTCAGCTCATTTAGGCCTCTATAAGGAACTCCCAGCTTCATTAGATGTTAGCTCATGCCTGGAACCAGACCTGTGTGGACTGTCTAGGGAGAGTGAACCCCTGTGCGGTGAGGCAAAGCCTGTGTGGCTATTTGTTTGGACTTTTACTAAACCAGGGACTTAGGGACTAGGACAGCACCAGGCTGATCCCAGTTGTTAGTTTAGGAAACCTGCATGTTTAGTCAGAGGTCAAACTGACCAGGATTTATTTTGTTTGTTTCTTTTTTGGCTTTGCTGTGTTTTTGTCACTGTACATAGAGAAATAAACCGCACCTTTTGATTTTGAAAACCACAACCTCCGTCTGCTGGCCCTGTTTTTGTGTGGGGAGCCCAACCAGGGGGTCACACACACCCGCTACCGAGTTAACCCCCTCACAACATTAACATGTGTGAGAAAAAAAGGAAAAATGGTTTGGCGGTGAAAGGTGGACATCACCCCTCCCCTGAGGAGCCCGATGTGTAATCTGCTGCACCCCCTTTTACATTCACATCTGCGGAACACATGAAAATAACATGGTTGGGGGGCGTGGCCTGGACGGGACTCGAGATGGCAGCTTAAGGCAAGAGCTCCCGCACGAGGAGGACGAAAACGAAGCTCAGATACGGGTGCATCAGCCCACAAACATGGGGAAATCGACCAGAAGCTCGTCAACACCCCGCACGCTGAAAGATACCGGGCCCCAGCCAAACAATAACATCCCGGAGATGTTCCGGAACAGGCCGCAGGGACAACACGCGGACACACAGGCCGCATCCCCGGCCTCAATTAGTAATGCGGAGGAACCGCTGACAGACGACGACGGCGCCGTAGCTCCCAACCCGACCCTGTTGGACCTCCAGAGGGACCTACAAAAGGTGGCACTGGACATTAAATCCACCATGATGTCCTCCATATCAGAGCTCAAATCGGAGCTCCTGGGGATTAATCGCCGCGTGGCTGAAGTGGAGGACACGTCGCATATGCAAGCAGCTGCAATCAGGCAAGTCCAAAAGGCTTATGACATACAATTGCCACACATGTTCGAACTCCACAGACATGTGGAAGATTTGGACAATAGGGGGCGTAGACATAATATCAGGGTGAGGGGGGTCCCCGAAAGCGTAGACCAGGCAACCCTGATGCAGACTATATGCGCCATTTTTAATGACCTGCTCGGCCGGCCGGCAGATACTCCAATTGAAATGGAGAGGCTTCACCGTGCCTTAAGACCCCTACCCCGGGACTCCGAGCCCCCCAGAGACATTGTGTGCTGCATTGTGAACTATCCCCTTAAAGAGGAGATCCTCAGGAAAGCCAGAGACAGGGGACGTATTGTGCTCAATGGAGCTGACATTAAACTTTTCCAGGATCTATCGCAGATCACCCTGCAGAATAGACGCTCACTTCGCCCCCTGCTGGACGTCTTGCGGTCACGCAACATACAATATAGGTGGAAGTTTCCATTTTGTCTATCTGCTACCTACAGAGGACGCACAGCCCTTCTCAGAACGCCTGAAGACCTACCGACGTTTTGTGAGCAGGTAGACATCCCACCGATCGAGCTGCCCGACTGGTATTCCTTCTACTTCCCCGCGGAACCGTGGAAACCGGTTTCCCACAGCTCCTCTCCAAAGGCTCAACGGCAACGATCCAGACGCCGCAGGCTGGATCCCAGTTCACCGAACGATCGTAACGTAAGACGGGATCACCCCTCACACGACCGGGAGAGGGCAGACACCCCCCGAAGGAGTGGCCAGGAGGATTGAATTTCACTCTCCCCATGCTGTCGTGCGGGAGTGGTGGAAGGACGCTTTCGTCTCCCCCCAACCTTTTTTTTTTTTTTTTTTTCTCTCCCCAGGAGGCTCCTTTCTACCTCACCAGCGTGTCAGCATCTGCTCTGCTTCTCAATCGTTATTGGACCTGCGTATTCTTTGTTTTGAGGGTCCTGACCGACGTTCGTCCTTGGTGACTTGTAGGACGCTCTGATCGACTCACCCCAGGTACCAATAGATTCATGTTGAACTCCCTTTGCAGGCAACCCCTCATGGATATTCCAAGTCACGCGGATCACTCATCTTTCTTCTTTCCCCATGGATCCCATTCTTTCCTCCCTAAGCCCACGCTATACACAACATTCAGGTGATATTGTCTTTTGTCTTCTAACTTGTGTATGCTGCCAACAAGCTTATATGAAGTGATTGACTAGAGTTTGGGTACTTAGAGTTTAAAATATCCCTCTGTGACATTTGCTTATGTTGTTCCTCATCTGGGTGGGTTTGTGCCAATGTAGCAGGGGACCGGAGTGGTGGTCCAGAGGCTCTTCTCTTCTCCCCCTCCGCCATACTATTCATGGGCGGGGGGGGAGCGGATGTCTAAAGTCTCGTGTAGGTGCTGGCCTCCCCAGATGCTGGCAGCCTTGGGCTGACAGACGGATGACTATTCTACCTGTTGATTCTTGCCGTTCAACGGGCAGACGGCATTGTGAAGGTGTTAGCTGTAGTTTAAGATAGCCCTGAATTTCATCTAGTCTTGGGTTCAAGGATTCCACAACTACCTAGCTTGTGATTCGCGAATCCAGACTGAAGACGAGTACCCGCCTGAACACATTTGGGATCTATATTCGCACCCGATATGGTCCTCTTGGCCTTTATTAGATATATCTTACATACGTCTGCTAATTCCTGGTTGTGACCCGCTAAGTTCATTGTTCACCGTTACCCGCAAAAGGTGTTTATCTGTTTATAACTTTTTTCGTCCTTGTTGCGTATTCTCGGGTTGTAGTCCTAGTTTATTGCCCCCTATCAGCTGCCCTATTGGGTAATTGCTGATCTTCCGGAACCCCCCCCCCCCCCCCTCAGGTGGCTGGGAGTGCTCTCAGCTACCTCCGGTATAACCCTTGTACTAGTGGCCAAAGAACCCCACGTACGTACAAGACCTATATACCTCATCTATACCCCCTCTGCCCCTCTGGGAGCGGAATACTGTACCCTTGATCTCTTCTCCCCCCTATTTTCTCTTAGACTCCTTTCCCTACCCCCTACCCCCCCCTTCTCTTTCCCTATCCCTCATCACACCCCCCCTTCTTCTACCCCTATATTGGTGGGGGCCACTCCTCACTCCCTCCCCTAAGGGGGGCCTTTCGGTGCTCCGCCGGATTCCCAACACTTTTCTGAAACCCCCACGAATACCTCTTACACTTGCCCACGCCTCTTGACCCCCACTTACGTGTAAGATGCAGGAAGAATCAACGACCAGGCAACAGGTTTCTTTAAAATGCCTTTCTCTTAATGTTAAGGGACTGAACCTGCCAGAGAAAAGAGCCCAGGTGCTTTCGGCACTAACCAAACACAAGGCCCACTTCCTTTTGCTGCAAGAGACCCATTTTCGATCTGACGCTACCCCGAGAATGGGGAACCATGTATACAAAAAGGCAGTACACTCCACGAACCCAGAATCCAAAACTAAGGGTGTGTCTATACTTATCTCTAAGCACGCAGACTTTACCATGACAGATTCACTGATCGACCCCAAAGGCAGATACGTATTCATTAAGGGCACATATGCGGCCAAGCCGATTACGCTGGCAAATATGTACTGCCCCAATGAACGCCAAGTATCCTTTTTTAGATCTACCTGTGTGGAATTGGCATCCTTTCAGGAAGGAATTGTAATCCTGGGAGGAGACTTTAACGTCCCGTTGAACCCGCCTCTTGACTCCTCCACAGGTGCATCGAATCTCCCGTATCGTGCCCTGCGTCCGATCAAAAAAGAACTACAAAATCTAACACTCCATGACACGTGGCGGACTATGTTCCCTACGGTTAGGGATTACACCTTCTTCTCTCCCCCCCATAATAAATACTCCAGACTAGATTACTTATTTCTTTCGCAACCTGATCTAGCCCTCCTTACTCATGCTACCATCGAACCAATGTTTCTCTCTGACCATCACCCCATAACAATTACCCTCACGTTCCCCGATTCAAACAAAAGGACAAAATCATGGAGACTGAACCCCTCCCTACTGAAGGACCCAGAAAACCTCAGGCAGATTAGGGAACAAATTAAGTTATACTTTCAAGAAAACTCCACCCCAGACGTGACACCTGTCACAATTTGGGAAGCGCACAAATGTGTGCTACGTGGGAAGCTGATTTCTTTGGCAACGTGGGCCAAGAAGAGACAGCAAGAACTCATCAAATCCCTTATTGTAACAATTAATAAGTTGGAACTAGCTCATAAACGCTCGACCTTGCAAGCCACCTTACAGGACCTTTTACAAGCTCGTTCTGCCCTGAGGGAGGAACTGGGAAAACATGTTAGGAGACGATACGTACTTGGTCAGAAAGTGTTCTACGAACACGGGAACAAGAGTGGGAGACTACTGGCACGGACGATACAAGCAGCTAAGACCACATCAGTGATACACCATATTAGAGACGGACAGGGTGTACTTCAGACTAAAAATGAAGACGTAGCCAAACAATTTGAAAACTTCTACAGGAGGCTCTATAACCTATCGCCTGAAACGGTGAGACCGTTGACCTCGGTCAACCGTTCTTCCCAACTAGCAGAATTTTTAACAGAATATTGCCCCAAACCTCTTACCACTCAGCAGGCCGAAGCTTTGGAGAGCCCGCTCTCCATGGACGAACTCAGCGCAGCAATTAAACAAATGCCTGTGGGTAAGAGCCCGGGACCCGATGGCCTCCCGCTGGTGTATTACAAATGCTTTCGGGAGGAACTGACACCTCAGATGCTTCAAACCTTTAACTCACTTGCAAGCCCTCGCGCGTCCCCTGGCAGGCTCTTAGAGGCGCATATAACTGTTATCCCTAAGACAGATAAGGACCCCTCATTGGTATCCAGTTACAGGCCGATATCCCTCCTCAATGTGGACATCAAGCTCTATGCAAAAATGTTAGCTAATAGACTAGTACCTCTGATACCCGAACTTATATCATACGACCAAGTGGGCTTTATCTCGGGGAGGGAGGCAAGGGATAATACCATACGCACACTGAACATACATCATTGGCTATCCTCTTCAAATACCCAGGGCTTTCTCCTCTCCCTTGACGCTGAGAAGGCGTTCGACAGGGTGGCTTGGGACTATATGCAGGGGGTTCTGAAGGGCATAGGCCTATTACCCCGGATGTTAAAGCTCATAAACGCCCTTTACGCCAACCCAGAGGCAAGGGTGAAAGCCAATGGTCTCCTGTCAAACGCCTTCTCCATAAGCAATGGGACGCGCCAGGGCTGCCCACTCTCTCCACTGATTTTCGTCTTGTCTCTTGAACCGTTATTAAATAGATTGCGTGCCAATCCCAACATTAAAGGGATTCCCATACAACATAGGGAGTACAAGGTTGCAGCGTTCGCGGACGATATTTTGTTGACCCTACAGTCCCCTCGAGTATCCTTACCTAACCTTTTGAATGACATTAAATGTTTCGGTGAGCTGTCGTACCTTAAAATTAACTTCTCCAAGTCCCACGCCTTGAACATATCTCTAACTCCGCAGGAAGTTTCCCACTGCCAAGACACCTTTCCATTCTTATGGAAAAAAGACGCTATCACATATCTAGGGATTCAGATACCTACGAAACTTGCAGATCTGTATAGCCTTAATTTCCTTCGCGCACTCTCCAGAATACAAGCAGATTTGAAGGAGTGGGCTAGCCTGAATGTGTCCTGGTTTGGCCGAGCGGCACTTATTAAGATGGTTGTCTTCCCGCGCCTACTGTATCTAATGCAAACGATCCCTACACACCTTCCTCCCTCCTTCTTCTCGTCATATAAGAAAGCATGCACAATCTTTCTCTGGAAAGGCTTAGCCCCACGTATTAAATATTCAAGCCTGACCTGCTCCAAGAAGGCTGGAGGTATTGGTCTACCGGACCTCCAAAAGTATCACCTGGCCTGTCACTTGACTAGAGTGGTGGACTGGAATGTTCACAAAGCGGGGAAAGCCTGGGTCACATTGGAAAACGCGCTTAGAACAACACCGACTTGCACACTTCCGTGGCTAGTTCCACGATCTTACCCCCAGGATATTAAACTACATCCTCTGATCATGCCCTCGCTGTTGGCCTTCGGGAAGGCGGTAGCCCTCTTTCACATCTCCTCTCGACCAGGCCCCCTGACCTCATTGCGGGGTAACCCTGAGTTTCCCCCGGGAGAATCCGAAACCTTCTTACGCAGGGAATGGCCACGAGAGGAGATCCAGGCACGTCACTTCTTCCGCGGAGGCCGACGGCGACTGTATGAGGAGTTGGTGGAGGATTCTCGCACCAATTCCTTCCCTTTTTGGTCGTATAGACAGCTGTCACATTTTCTTATCTCTAATGGCCCCACAGATATTTGGAGTAGGCAACTTACTCCCTTTGAAGCCCTATGCTCACGCAACTCCCCGCAAAGACACCTTATCTCCGCTATATATGCTATGTTACTGGAGCGCCCCGGTATTTCAGCGACACAGGCGGTCCGATCGTCTTGGGAGAGAGACTTGCAAATCTCTTTCACAGACAAGGAGTGGGAGTCTGTCTACGTTATGGCGCACATGGGCTCGTTGAATGTGGCGATCCAAGAAAACGGATATAAAATCATTACAAAATGGTATAGAACCCCAGCCCGCTTACACAGATTTGCACCCCAGATTCCAAACATTTGCTGGCGATGTAACATAGGGGACGGATCCATGATCCACATCTGGTGGGAGTGTGCCTTGCTCCGTTCCTTTTGGAGCACGGTTCACTCCACTATAGAGCAGGTTACCACACTTACCTTGGACTTGGGACCGGGACAATTTCTCCTGCATCATTCTACCTTAGCGAAGCACACCTACCATAGGTCGCTAGCCATGCATATGGTGAATGCTGCCAGACTGTGCATCCCTGCCCACTGGCGCTCGACGAATATTCCCTCCATTAGGGAATGGTTACTTAGGATAGTTAGAATAGAGGAGATGGAGGAATTGATCTCGGTCGCACAAGACCGCATTCAGAAATTTACACTAACCTGGGCATGTTGGATTCATTTTAAAACTACTGACCAGTTCAAATCCCATTTTTCCTCTCAACACTGAGATTCTAAACCCACCCATTACCCAAAACCGGTGCCCCGGTGGGGGACCGGGGGCCCTGAGGGGTGGAGTGGCCCCCCCTCCCTGTTCCCTCCTCCCCCCCCCCCTCCTAACACCCAGACCCCTTATCCCATCCTTCTTCCTTCTACCCTTACTGCCTTTCCCCCCTCCCCTCTTACATTTCTCGTCTATCTCATAGGTTCTTCACCACACGGCCGCAACTCACCTATTACTTGCCGGGGTCCCGGCTGGGACCCCATGCACCACATCTACCCTCCGAGCCACCAGGTATATTATAACCTTATTGGCCGCGATTAGACCGGAAGATAGGGGTCTACGGGGCCTATGCTTTCATGAACAGGATGCCCGTGGGGCATCCAGATACCTGACCCTGCTAGAAGGAGATGCGGTCGGTCTTCAATAATACATAGGCTTAGTCGTAAATAAACTTGTAATATTCTCTGTTGTCTTACTTTTTGCTACCTAATGCTGTATTACCGCATAAAATGTTCGTTGTATGTTGAAGTGCGATGGTTCCATTTGCAGATGGAATATTTTACTTAATGTTTGTACAACCATATTCTGTTTCTTGCTAATAAAACTAATTGTGGAAAAAAAAAAAAAAGAAAATAACATGGTTACCCAGCATGCACCCACAGATCTCACACATGCTCAGTGCAGCGCGAGCAGTGCAATAGCTTGTAGATCGGGTTTCCATAGCAACGGCTGAACATCAGTGCACAGGAGAGGCTCCTCACAGGTCTGCTAACTAGACGTATGGTCCAAGATTCAAGCTTGGTCACGCTACCGTAATTGGGGGGTTATACTGTGGACAGATTAATCTCTGCCCAGTCCATGCACCAGGCTCCGACCGATGCACACTCCCTGGCGTCTCTAGCTCAACACACCTGGAGGGAACCCCCTTTTTCTGCTTACCAGCAGCCTGTGCTTCACTAAAATTACCCTGCTGCTGTTTACTATGATTTCTACTGACCCAACTGGCTATCTTTTTTAGATAGATTGCCAGTATACTGGTACTCAGGGCCATTTTGCACCATTCAATACGGCCTGTTTACTATTATACTCCTGAAGAAGCGTCACGACACGCGAAACATGTAGAGCAGAGCAAGACTACGTTTCTACATACTGGACCCCGGATTAAGGCTATCCACTTCCTACATACATTGTTCAACCAAATGCAATTTTGATTGTTGGATATTTATCTCTTATAATAATTTCGAGTTTATCTATACTACTGTAGCTTTTGGAAGTGAGATTTGAGCACTACTCCGGGTCATGTATCAATGATCATTATAATGACAATTTTTGTATAAATGTATTTTTATAGGTTTTCTACTAATAAAACCCATAGATTTTTTACCGAATTTACCTATGTGCCGTTTAAAGTCCATCTTTTAGTTTAATCAGTGTTCCTACCTTTTGCAGAAGCTTTTTGTATTTTTTGATTTATAATCCTGTGTTTTTATATACATATTGTGACAGCAGGAAGGTAAAGTCACCTGGTTGCATCCAGGGGGGTAGATATATTTCTCCCAGATTCAGGCTTTATGCCGACTTATACAACTAGGGAGTTGATGAAGCCCAGCTGAGGCTAGTGGGCTCATGGATGACTCATACCTCTAGGGAGAGGGCTGGGCGTCGTGCAGGCAGGGAGTTGATGAGACCAGCTGAAGCCTGTCAGTTCGTTTAAGGCCTCTATAAAAACTCCCAGATTCATTAGGTGTTAGCTCATGCCTGGAACCAGACCTGTGTGGACTGTCTAGGGAGAGTGAACCCCTGTGCGGTGAGGCAAAGCCTGTGTGGCTATTTGTTTGGACTTTTACTAAACCAGGGACTTAGGGACTAGGACAGCACCAGGCTGATCCCAGTTGTTAGTTTAGGAAACCTGCATGTTTAGTCAGAGGTCAAACTGACCAGGATTTATTTTGTTTATGTTTCTTTTTGGCTTTGCTGTGTTTTTGTCACTGTACATAGAGAAATAAACCGCACCTTTTGATTTTGAAAACCACAACCTCCGTCTGCTGGCCCTGTTTTTGTGTGGGGAGCCCAACCAGGGGGTCACACACACCCGCTACCGAGTTAACCCCCTCACAGTTGGTGGAGAATGCGGGCAGTTTTTTTAAGCCAGCATGGAGGAGATACTGAAACAGCTGGCTCTAGCAAATGCCAATCAACAGCAGACAAATGCAGGTTTGCAAAGGAGCCTTGCAGCCCAGCAGCAAGCTCATCAACAAGCCCAGCAGCAATCTGAGGCCCGCTTCATAGACCTGTTACAGAAGCAAGAGCAGAGACTACAACAAATGGAAGCAGTAATGCAGCAACGTCCGCAGACCAGTGAGGAAAGCCGTCCCACTAATACCGCGTCATTTGGGGTGAGTCGTTTATTGACAAAAATGACTGGAGAGGATGATCCAGAGGTATTTTTGACCACATTTGAAAGGACTGCTGAAAGAGAAAAGTGGCCTGAGGAGCAGTGGGCTGGACTGGTGGCTCCTCTGTTAACTGGTGAATCGCAGAAGGCTTACTATGACCTAGAGCCTGACCAAGCAAAAGACTATGTGATGCTAAAAGCTGAAATATTGGCAAGGCTGGGTGTCACCCTGGCTGTCCGGGCTCAGCGTGTGCATAACTGGACTTTCCAGCTTGGAAAACCCCCCCAGGTCTCAAATGTATGATCTCATTCACCTGAGCAGGAAGTGGCTACAGCCAGAGACTTTGTCCGCACCGGAGATTGTGGAACGTGTTGTGATGGATCGTTTCTTGAGAGCTCTTCCTACTGCCATCCAAAAGTGGGTAAGCCATGGAGACCCAGAGACGGCCGGTGGTCTTGTGGATCGTGTAGAGAAATACTTGGCTACAGAGAACCTGACGGCCTCTTCCAGAGACTCTCGGACTTTCCACCCTAAGACCAGACCATCCCCAGGCGCGGATAAGAGGATTCCAAGGGGTGAGGGTGGAGAGAGTGAGAGGGTGGGAGCTCTACCCAAAGTTTGGCGGGAACAGCCTGGGAAGTCAGGGGCTCAAGAGGCAGCCAAATGGATTGTTTGCTACCGCTGCCGGCAAGCGGGACATATTGCAGCAAATTGCCCGGTTGTGGAGGAACCCATGCAATGTGACTTTCTGATGGACAGACGTCAGTCGCTGTGTGCGACATTCGCATGCACTGCCATTCGGGGAACTGAGAAACATTTATGCAAAATGTGTATTAATGGTAGAAATGTTGTGGTATTACTGGATTCAGGTAGCCTTGTGACCCTGATAAAGGCTGAATTAGTTAAAACAGAGGTCTCTGGGAATAGCAAGGTAGCTGTTATTTGTGTGCATGGGGACACCCGAGAGTATCCAGTGACTACAGTGTGTTTCGAGACCCCCAAAGGTACCCTCTCTCATCCAGTGGGGTTAGTATCTCAATTACCGCATGATGCCATTGTGGGAAGGGATTTTCCGAAGTTCTGGGAACTGTGGGATGATCCTGAGCCCCCCACTGGTGCCCCTATGTACCAGGAATGTGATAGCCAGAACTCCTCTGAGAGTGGTGAGGACTCTCCAGAATTTCCCTTGTCAGTATTGGCAGGGGAGACTCAAGAAACTGGAGAGGAGCCCACCTCCTCAGACGAAAACCTACCGTCTGTGGAGTTTTCTGATCTGGAGGTTCACAGGGAAAATTTTGCCACAGAACAGTTAAAAGACCCCGCCCTAATAAAGGCACGGGAAAACGTAGTGGAAATAGATGGCGAGTTAGTGAACCCAGATAATACCTGCACTTACCCATACTTCAGCGTAGAGAAGGACCTACTGTATCGGGTGGCAAAAAGGGCAGAAGAAACCGTTGAGCAGCTTGTGGTGCCCAAACCTTACAGGAAGTTGGTGTTGGAGTTGGCCCATGGGCACATTCTTGGAGGTCATCTGGGGACAGAGAAAACCCGAGAGAGGGTATTACAGAGATTCTATTGGCCTGGGGTGATGAAGGACATAGAAAATTATTGTTCCTCCTGCCCTGTGTGTCAGAGGTCGGCCCCGATGCCACATTTCCGTAGCCCGCTGGTCCCTCTACCCATCATTGAGGTCCCGTTTGAGAGAATCGCAATGGATTTGGTAGGTCCTATAATCAAGTCCGCTAGGGGGCACCAGTACATATTGGTTATAATGGACTATGCCACCCGTTATCCAGAAGCGATCCCTCTCAGAAATACCTCGGCCAAAACCATAGCCAAAGAGCTATCTCTTGTTTTTAGCCGGGTGGGTATTTGTAAAGAACTGCTTACGGACCAAGGTACACCCTTTATGTCCCGGGTTATGAAAGAGCTGTGTAAATTGTTCAAAGTGACGCAATTGCGTACATCTGTGTATCACCCCCAAACCGATGGGCTGGTTGAAAGATTCAACAAAACCCTAAAACAAATGTTGAAGAAAGTGGTGGATAGAGATGGAAAGGATTGGGACTGTCTACTTCCTTATTTGATGTTTGCTATTAGGGAGGTGCCCCAATCCTCTACGGGATTCTCCCCCTTTGAGTTACTGTATGGGAGACACCCAAGAGGGCTGTTGGATATTGCCAAGGAAACTTGGGAAAGTGAGAGTTCTCCCCACAGGAGTGTGATTGAGCATGTCGCCCTGATGCAAGACCGAATTGCACAGGTAATGCCCATCGTGAAGGAACATTTGGCCCAAGCGCAGTTGGCACAGCAGAGAGTGTACAACCGTGGAGCAAAGACCCGTACCTTTTCCCCAGGGGATAGGATATTGGTACTTGTCCCTACGGTTGAAAGTAAATTCCTTGCCAAATGGCAAGGCCCCTACGAGATAATGGAAAAAGTGAGCGAAGTGAATTACAAGGTCAGACAACCAGGAAGGCGAAAGCCCGAACAGATATATCACGTTAATCTGTTGAAAGCCTGGAGGGATAGAGAGTCCCTAGTCGCAGAAACTTGGTCACCAGCTCAAACTGGTTGCGTGATTCCGGAGGTTGGAATAGCAGCCACCTTGTCACAACCCCAACAACAGGAGGTTAAGGAGTTTGTGCTTCGCAACAAGGAGGTGTTCTCTGAGCTGCCGGGACAAACATCTGGGGTAGAGCATGATATTATTACCCCGCCCGGTGAAAGGGTGAAGTTAAAACCCTATCGGATCCCAGAGGCCCGACGGGAGGCAATACGGGAGGAAGTACAGAAAATGCTGAACTTAGGGGTGATAGAGGAGTCCCAAAGTGATTGGTCTAGTCCCATTGTGTTGGTGCCTAAACCGGATGGGAGCTGGCGATTTTGTAACGATTTTCGTCAGTTGAACAAAGTTACAAAATTTGACACCTACCCCATGCCACGTATAGATGAGTTGATCGACCGGCTGGGAACAGCCCGATACATGACGACTCTTGACCTCACAAAAGGGTATTGGCAAATTCCCCTGGCCAAGTCGGCCAAAGAGAAAACCGCATTTGTAACCCCAGACGGGGCGTTCCAATATAAGAGAATGCCGTTCGGGTTACAGAATGCGCCGGCCACATTCCAGCGGAAAATGGACCAGATACTGAGGCCCCATCGGAAGTATGCTGCGGCTTACCTGGATGACGTAATTGTCCATAGCACAGATTGGGCCTCACATCTGCCAAAAGTGCAAGCAGTCCTAGACTCTATTCGGGAAGCGGGGTTTACGGCTAACCCCAAGAAGTGTACCATTGGGCAGGAGGAGGCCAAATATCTTGGGTACACCATTGGCAGGGGAGTGATAAAACCCCAACTCAACAAAGTCGAGGCCATCCAGAGTTGGCCACGTCCCAACAGCAAGAAGCAGGTACGGGCCTTTCTGGGAATCGCGGGTTATTATCGGCGCTTCATTCCCCACTTTGCTTCTAAGGCTGTGCCCCTAACCAACCTGACGAAAGGGAAAGGGTCGGTCATGATTAAATGGACCCCCGAGGCTGAGGCAGCATTCCAATTCTTGAAACAAGCCTTATGTAGCCAGCCAGTGTTGTACTCACCCGACTTCTCTAAAGACTTTGTCGTACAAAGTGATGCGTCAGATGTGGGGTTAGGAGCAGTATTGTCCCAGGTCTGGAACGGGGAAGAGCACCCAGTCATTTACCTCAGCAGGAAGTTGAAGTCCCATGAGGTAAATTACGCCACGGTTGAAAAGGAGTGTTTAGCGGTGAAGTGGGCTCTAGATTCCCTTCGGTACTATCTGCTAGGTAGGCACTTTGACATGGTTACGGATCACGCTCCGTTAAAGTGGATGGCTCAAAACAAGGAGACAAATAGAAGAGTGAATAGGTGGTTCCTGGCCCTACAGGAATTCAACTTCACAGTAAAGCATCGCCCTGGCGTTCAAATGGGGAATGTGGATGCTTTGTCTCGAGTACATGAATGCCTGATTGCTGGTGTTCCAACCCCAAGGTTAAAACAAGAGGGGGGGGTATGTGACAGCAGGAAGGTAAAGTCACCTGGTTGCATCCAGGGGGGTAGATATATTTCTCCCAGATTCAGGCTTTATGCCGACTTATACAACTAGGGAGTTGATGAAGCCCAGCTGAGGCTAGTGGGCTCATGGATGACTCATACCTCTAGGGAGAGGGCTGGGCGTCGTGCAGGCAGGGAGTTGATGAGACCAGCTGAAGCCTGTCAGTTCGTTTAAGGCCTCTATAAAAACTCCCAGATTCATTAGGTGTTTGCTCATGCCTGGAACCAGACCTGTGTGGACTGTCTAGGGAGAGTGAACCCCTGTGCGGTGAGGCAAAGCCTGTGTGGCTATTTGTTTGGACTTTTACTAAACCAGGGACTTAGGGACTAGGACAGCACCAGGCTGATCCCAGTTGTTAGTTTAGGAAACCTGCATGTTTAGTCAGAGGTCAAACTGACCAGGATTTATTTTGTTTATGTTTCTTTTTGGCTTTGCTGTGTTTTTGTCACTGTACATAGAGAAATAAACCGCACCTTTTGATTTTGAAAACCACAACCTCCGTCTGCTGGCCCTGTTTTTGTGTGGGGAGCCCAACCAGGGGGTCACACACACCCGCTACCGAGTTAACCCCCTCACAATATATATATCTACACTCACCGGATACTTTTTTCTGTACACCTTTTCATTTAAAAAATCTAAATAAATGGGCAAAGAGCATGGCGCAGCACCAAAATTCATTTATGCATCTAGATGTATTGAAGATGATTTTCTGAAGTTATTAATGGTGAAAAATGGGGGATGGGTTTTGGTGCTGGATGGGATGGTGGGAAGATTTCATAAACTGCTTATATACTGCTATTTTCACACACAACGTGCGCCTAGAGTATAGACATAATTGTGTTAAAATTGAGAAAATATCCATTGAGCGGCAGTTATGTGCAGAGGTGGCTGTTGCTAAATGTTTTTATTTTTTGTGGGGGCAAACCTGGCAAACTCACTCCACCCACACACCCCACCCCATCACTTGATTGATGCTTTGCTCGCCCGTCGCCTGCAAGGCTGCCCACCAGTCTCGCACTAACCCCATCCAGGTTGCTCCCATCATATTGCCCACATCAAAATTGCGCCCATCATATTGCCCCATGAAAATTGCCCTATCAATATTTCCCCCATCATATTGCCCTAGTTATATTGCCACCATCAAAATTGGGCTGTCAATATTGCCCCCAACATATTGACACTATCAAATTGCCCTCATCAATATTGTCTCCATCAAATTTGCCCCATCATATTGCCACCATCAAAATCATACTGCCTCCATCAATATTGCCCCGTCAAAATTGGCCTTATCATATTGCCCCATCAAAAGTGCCCCAATCAATAATGCCCTTTCATATTGCCACCATCAAAATTGCCCCAACATATTGACACCATCAAACTGCCTTCATCAATATTGTCCCCATCATATTGCCACCATTAAAATTGCCCCCATCATACTGCCTCCATCAATATTGCCCTGTCAAAATTGCCCTTATTATATTGCTGCATCAAAATTGCTCCCATCATATTGCCCCTATCAAAATGGCCCCCATCATATTGCTCCCATGATATTGCCACCATCAAAATTGCCCCCATCATATTGACACCATCAATATTGTCCCCCTTAAAATTGCCCCATAATATTGCCCCCATTAAATTTGCCCCATCAATATTGCCCCATCATATTGCCATCATCAATTTTGCTGCATCATATTGCCACTATTGATATTGCCCCATCAATATTGCCCACCATTAAAATTTCCCCTATCAATATTGGTACCATTAAAATTGCCCTACCAATATTGCCCCTTCATATTGCCCCCATTAAAATTGCCCTATAAATATTGCTCCCATGAATATTGCCCCATGAATATTGCCCCACCAAAATTACACCCATCCATATTGCCCTCATCAAAATTTCCCCTATCAATTTTGCCCTGTTAAAATTTCCCCATAATATTGCCACCATCAAACTTGCCCCATCAATATTGCCCCTATCAAAATTATACCATCAATATTGTCCCATTAAATTACCCCATCAAAATTGCCCCAGTAATTAATATTGCCCTCATCGAAATTGCCCCACCAATATTGCCCCACCAACATTGCCCCATTAATATTGCCCCATCAAACTTGCCCCATAATATTGCCACCATCAAACTTGGCCCATCAATATTGCCCCTATCAAAATTATACCATCAATATGGTCCCATTAAATTACCCCATCAAAATTGCCCCCAGTAATTAATATTGCCCCATTAAAAATGCCCCATAATATTGGCACCATCAAAATTGCCCCCATCAAAATTGCCCTCATTAAATTTGCCCCATCAATATTGCCCCATTAAAATTGCCCCATTAAATTACCCCATAAAAATTGCCCCCAGTAATTAATATTGCCCCATTGAAATTGCCCTCACCAATATTGCCCCCATTAAAATTGCCCCATCAAAATTGCCCCATCGAATTGCCCCATAAAAATGCCACCATCAAATTGCCCTCACCAAAATTGCCCTTATCAAACTTTGCCCCATTAATTTTGCCCCATCAAAATTGCCACCATCAAAATTGCCACCATCAACTTGCCACTGACAAATTGCCACCATCAAGATTGCATCCATCAGATTGCCCCATCAATATTGGTCCATCAAATTGACACCATCAATATTGGCACCATCAATATTGCCACCATCAATATTGCCACCATCAATATTGCCACCATCAAAGTTGCCACCATCAAAGTTGCCACCATCAAAGTTGCCACCATCAATGTTGCCACCATCAATGTTGCCACCATCAATATTGCCACCATCAAAGTTGCCACCATCAATATTGGCCCAATTAAAATTGTCCCATCAATAACATTCTATAATACAGTAAGTGATCCACCCAAAAAAATAGCATATACATATATATAATTCATTACAAGTGTACAGTTTAGTGTGGATGGGAAGAGTACAAAATGTGGGAGGAGCTCCACTTTAGGCCATGGGACTGTAAGAATGTAAACATGTTTTTTTTAAAGGAGCCACGTCCTTGTTTATTAGATTTGTATTCTAAGACTACTGGCTGAATTTCAAAACCAGGAGGTGGCTTCTTTAAGAAAAATTGTTAGAAGATCACCAGGACATTTGAAAAAAAACAAAACAAAAGGTTCCCATGACAACTGTGATGTCATCGGCTGCTTCCTATATAAAAGAGCACTCAGCAGTGTCCTGTCAGTTGCTTTGTGTCCTCTGAACGGATAACACTAGCTTCTGTCTGGCAAGTTTGTTTTTGCAATTTGATCTGATGTTATCCGATTTGATTGCAAATTTCATCCTCGCCCATTTCAAGCGTGTTTCATTATTCTTCATAATGAACCGATTTAACCTTAAAAAGTTTTTTTCTCAAAATAACACCAAAGAGAAACCCTCCATTGGAAGACCACCTATGGAAGGAGGAGATATCAGTGTCCATTCTGCAGATATCCCACCCAAGAAGCCCAGAAGAATGAAGAGGAGTCCCCGGGCTTTTCTGAGCGGTTGCTTCAGAGCCGTTGTTAGATGCTTTGATGCCGGCTGTAAAGTCAATGATCACCAGCAGAAAACAGACCTGAATGGTAAGTGTTGTGGATATTAATAATGAAACCCTTTCATTGGATCCTTTTTTCCCTATTAATGACGGGTCACATTCCCATAAGTACATATGATTTTTTTTTTTATCAAATCCTTTTTTATGAAGTTTTTAGTTACAATGAACACAAGACATACACACAACCCATGTACTTATTGTCTAATCATAATAGATACAAATTTATAAGCAATAATTAAAGTGGATGTAAACCCTTCATACACCCAGTGAGGTGACCAGCCTCAGTTGATACACAGAGATGAACCAAATCTCCCTACATAAGTCTTACATCTATATCTTTCTTATATTAATAAACATTTCATATTTTTTGTGTACACTGTCTATATCGGTACCGAGATAGTCCATATTTCTCCATCTCTGGGTGACCAGCAATGGGGGACTGCTCTCCATTCTCAATCACCTTATCTGCTGTCTTCAGCTCTATATACTGTTTAGAAAGAGTTAGTCCTGTAAGGCTACTTTGACACCGGGGCGGTGCGGCATTAGCGGTAAAGCGCTGCTAGTTTTAGCGGTGATTTACTGCTGTTATACTGTCGCTTTTGGTGCCACTAGTGTGCTTTTAATCGTGTCCAAACAAAAGGGTTAAAAGCGCCTAAAAAGCGCAGCTGTAAACGGACTACAAGGGGCTGCAGTGGCATATACCAATGGCGGTATTGGCAGGCCGCAGAACTATAGACTTGGTGATTGGGGTGATGAGCGTGTATCGCAATAAACGATCGTATTAAGTTGTCATCCAAAGTGTACATACATGGGTTGTGTCCTCTCATAGTACAGAGATCTGTCATACCATGCTGATTGGTCATCCCATAAATATACTTCTCATACACGCAAACATTCACTCCCCTTTGGTCCAGCCTGCTGAACATGGATGTCAGATAAAACTCGGCACCTGATTGGCCTTTACAGGAAGATGGTGCTAATGAGAGATCTGTAACCAACCATCTGCAAAAAAAATTGCAATAGTCTGATTCCTTCCCTGGCTCCAGCTGAGCAAAGGGGGTCTGCGTAAGTATTTTGTACTTGCTGGAAACCAGGAGATTACTTAGCAGTGCCCCACAGAAAACATGAATAGTCCCTCCTGTTCCCTGCTGAACTGACAAAAAAAAGAATGGATTGTCTGAACAGCCTTAGGGCTCAATTAAACATGTGGTGCCCTCTGAACAGCAATCCACAGTCAGGTCGCTCATCAGAGGGCATTTGACAGGTGGTAAGGTGTTATATTGCCTCCTCACCACCTGTTTAACCAAATCAATACTGGGCACTTTCGCCCCCTTCCTTCCCAGACCAATTTTCAGCTTTCAGCGCTCTCGCACTTTCAATAACAATCGCACAGTCATGCTGCACTGTACCCAAATTAAATTTTTATCATTTTGTTCCCACAAATAGAGCTTTCTTTTGGTGGTATTTATTCACGACTCCGTTTTTTATTTTATGCAATATAAGCGAAAAAAGAGCAGAAATTTGGAAAAATAACAATATTTTCTTCATTCTATTTGAAAAGAAATCCAATAAAATCGAATTTTGTCATAAATTTAAGCCAAAATATATTCTGCTACATGTCTTTGGTAAAAAAAATCCTGTTAAGTGTATAATAATTGGTTTGTGTGATCACGGACTTATGTACGCAAAAGATCATGTACAGATGTGCGCAGGTGATCACGGACATATGTGTGCAAATGATCATTGGGACATGTGATTTTACCGTTACATATGTGGGGGACAGGTGTTTTTACTATGGGGACATGTGTGGGGACATGTGTGTTAACTTTGTTTGTTTCACATTGTGTGGACATGTGTGGGGACACTAGACTGGTGATCAGTGAATAAAAAGCTGTAAAAAACATCTCATACTCACTGATCACTGGCCGGCTGCAGCAAACCGCTCTCCTCTCCTCACTGACAACTTCTGTGTGAGGAGAGCCGATCGCCTAGCAACCGGCTCTCTATTTATATCACATGACCGCTGTGATTGGACATGGCCGTCATGTGATCAAGAGGGCCAATCACAAAGCGCCCCTGCCGATATCAGATGCGCCGTGTCCGGGTGATCCCCCTCCTTCTGAGGGACTTTCCTGAACGCCCACTCAGAAGTAGAGAGCGCCCACCCGGCTGTATATGTACAGTGGCCGGGTGGGAAGTAGTTAAACACAACAACGTTATATACACATATTTGATCCCTGTGTGCTGTACAGGTTTTAAACCCCTTACACTGTTAGTAAAATGTTGTTACACCCTAATTTCTCCACAGAGCACATCACCTCCTTTTTCTCTGCTGGGTGAATTTCAGTTGGGGGGGGCAGGCTCAGACCCTGGCTCTTTTAGGTGGAGGGGGCCCAGTCATGTGAGCTGTACGGGGCCCCATGATTTCTAACAGCGGCCCTGGGTGTGGGCGAATGGCCCTGAATGCAGACAGTGCACGTCACATTAGGAAGAGTGCCTGCGTCCGTGCAGCTGTGTGTTCTAATCATTTTCAATGGACTCTAAAAAGGAAAACAAACAGAGGGCGCACCAGCCTTGTGCATTGCCTTCCCAACACTTTAAATGTATATAGAGTAAAAATTCATACTCACAAACGAGTATTGAGTCGAGCATAAAATATATACA